>JADLZK010007183.1:0-62536 GCA_015847255.1 Hyparrhenia diplandra
GAGAGGGAATGAACTCTGTGTATTCCTCCAAACCCTAGAAGGGTGGGCAATATAGTTCTTTGTACATGGGCCTCATGGGCCTAGCCTCATGGGCCTACACATATACACTAACACTCCCCTTGATGCCTCGAACTTCCCGGCCGCAATGGAGATCAAAGGATCTGGACATGAAAGAAAGCAACACACACAGGGGCCCCCTTTTGATCACAAGCTAGCCGGCGGCGTTGAGGCCGGATCGAATTTCGAGAAGGTGGGTGAGGCGGACCCTTGGTGAAGATGTCGTGGGAGGAGGTGGTCGGTACATGGAGCACCCGAACAGCGGCGCGATGGCCACCAAGTCAGCGGACAAAGTGCAAGTCGATCTCCACATGCCGTCCGCCTTTGCTGAGCGGGGTTGGTGGAGAGGTAGACGGCCCGACATTGTCTACGATGAGACAAGTGTGGTCTTTGTCGGTACGTGAAGCTCGGCCAAGAGCCGACGAAGCGAGGAGAGACCTCCGCCACACCGTTAGCAGCAGCCCGGTACTCGCCTCGGCCTTTGGAGCGAGGAGACAACGGCTGCCGCTTGGGCGACCGAGGGAGACAAGGTTGCCACCAAGGAAAGACGGCGTATCCAGGAGGTAGAAGCGGCGAGTGTCGGAGACAACCCGCCCGGTCGGCGTCGGTGTAGGCAGCGAGCTTCGGTGGAGGGAGGCGGTGGAGCATCGAGGCCATAGTCAGCGATTACCCACGAACATAGCGGAGAAAGGCGCTTCGCCAGCGGCAAAGATGTGGTGCCCGTGGATCATGCATGTGAAAAGCGAGATCTGGCGAAGCTGCGTGCGCGATGTCGAGCACAGTGAAAGGTGAGAATGCGCAAAAGCACCCGGCCAAACTTCCGGAAAAGCGGTCGGATCCGCCACGAGATACGCCTGCATCAGCGAAAACCGCTGAGTATCTACGGAGTAGCACGAGGGTGACCACGATGTCATGTCGGCCAGCTTCGAGAATATCAGAGCATACCGTCACCGTGCAGAACAACCCCGGCGGCGAGTCTCCACTCGACCCCCGTGAAGTGGTGAAGTGGACCGAGATCCTTCATGGCAAACTCCTCGCCGCAGCCGATATGACACGCCAAGCAATCAGGAAGGCGGAGGCGGTGAGGACAATGTCATCAACATAGAGTAGCGTAAGCGCCTCGACCCATGGCTTATAGACAAATAGAGATGTGTCCGACTTGGCCTCTCCGAACCCCAAAGTGAGAAGGTAGGTGGCAAACCGAGTACCAAGCACCCAGGAGCCCGCTTCAGATCATATAGTGACTTGTTGAGCCGGGCAAACCGATGGGGCCGACCGGGATCGACAAATCCCGGGCCGGCCGACCGGCGCAGATACCGCCTCGCATAAGGTGCCATGGAGGAATGCATTCTTGACATCTATTGATGCACTTGCCAAGAGCGAGATAGGGCAAGAGGATCAGGCGATCGAAAGCGTGCTTGACCACCGGACCGGGTCTCATCATAATCAACGGCGGCGCCAGGTGAAGCCTCGAGGACCCAACAGCCTTGTAGCGCCCGTGACTGCACCGTGACCCACGCTTGTGCGCCCGCATCCACTTTGCCGGGAGACCACGGCCACCATACGGACGCGCACAAGGTCCCACGCCCGTTGGCTAGAAGAGCCCGTACTCCTCTTCCATCGCCGCTGGCCGCTTGATAGGGGATCCGCCTTAAATGCGCCGCTGGACAGAGGGAAGGTCGGAGGCCGCGGATTGCTCGCGGTGGCGGAGAGGGCCGCGGACGGAGAACTCCCCGCTGCATGGCGAGTCACCATCGGGTGAGTGTGGATGAGGGGTCTGGCCAAGGATCTGCGAGGTGGTAGACTGGGGGGTAACAGGACTGCTGCGGGTGGGAGGAGGTAGGGGGCGGTGGTGGAGGGCCCGGGCGGGTCCGGAGGCACCGGCGGGCCGCTGATTTTAACGCATATTACTCGGTGAAGGCTGGCCGGCTGGAGTCCCGGCTGCGAAACGAGGAATAGCAGCGAGCTCCAGCGCGCAGCGTAGCTGAGACGCGCAGCGAGAGCACCGAGAGCGCAGCGTAGCGCTAGCGAGAACACCGGGGCGCAGCGTAAGCGCAGCGAGTAGCTCCGAGGCGCAGCGCGTAGCACAGCAGCGCCGAGCGCGCGTAGCACAGCGAAAGTAGCGCCGAGAGCGCCACGTAGCTACAGCGAAGTAGCCGCGAGAGCGCGAAAAGCGCAGCGAAGCGGCAGTACACGTGGAGAAAAGGCGAAGCAGGCGGTAGGCTGAACCGCCGAGTCGAAAGCGAGGACTCAACTTCGAGGATCGAGGGAAAGCGTGGAAGAGGTAGAAATGCGGAAATCCGACTGCGTCGAAAAGCGGCGTCTTGCGAAATAAAGCACCGGCGAAGTGAGTCGTAACAGCGGTACCCTTATGATCGGGGAAGTAGCGAAAACACACACCGGTGTCGAAGCGCGGCGCCAACTTGTGAGGAGTAGTGGCGGCGCAGGTTAGGGTAACAAGCACAACCCAAGACACGGAGGTGATCATAGCGGAGGTGTACCGGCGAGGGCGTGGTGTGGATGGGGAGCGGGAGAGGCCGTGGAAGGAAGCCGCTGGAGCGGTAGGTGGCGGTGTGGAGGCTCTCGGCCCGGGCGCGGGCAGAGAGGCCCTGGAGAAGGAGAGTGCGCATAACATCGTTTCGGTGGTGGAATCATCCGCCAAATTTTTGCCGCTCGAGGAGGTGTACGGACAAGACATGCGGAGTCAACACCATGAGCGAAAGAAAGAAGGAGTGGAGGTGTTGTTATCAAACTCACGCCGGTGTCACACCGACGGCCTTGATGGTGAGGCCAACCGAAAGTGGACACCCGTGCAAAGAAGTGGAGGAGAGTGGGAAAAGTCTCGACTTGGCGCGCAAAGGGAAAGTCCAAGAGTAGTGAGAGAAGTCATCGAGGAGGACCGAGATAATACTTATAAAGGAAATGCTAGGAATAGGAGAAGTCCACAAATCACGCTGAAGAAGAGCAAAGGCATGCGCCGCGACGCGAAGAAGAAGTAGGAAAAGGAAGGCGCACATGGCGACCCAACCGGCACGCATGGCGTAGATGCTCATCAGAGCCCGAAAGTGCAAGGGGAGGTGGGCACTACGACCGGGGCGAAGCCAGCGTCGCCGCGCCGTGGTGACCGAGCCGACGGTGCGGGAGGAGGAAGGGAGTAGTGGCAAGGGCAGCCGGGAAGTGGAAGGCGGTATAGCGGAAGCGGTGAAGGCGAAGGGGAGTAAAGGGGTCCCGAGCTATCACGGCGGAGGAGTGGCCGCGAGAGGCGGAATCCTTCACCGCGGAGACCTAGAGGGTCGAACTCCGCGAATAAGAGTTGTGGCAGAAATGGCGGCGGATGGAAAGAAGGTTATGGACGATCACCGAGGAGAAACAAGGCTTGAGAAGGAAGACGAAAAAGACCATTGGCGTAACCCACGGAGGTGACGGAAGACAAGACCCATTCCCAACCACTTGATGGAGTGAGGGACGGGAAGGGTGAGGAGGCGAAGGGGATCTTGGCATGGGGGGTAGTGTGGAAGGAAGCCCCGGTCGCGATCCGCCGGTGCGAGCAGTGGTGCAGCCCCATGGCGGCGAAGGGCTGCGCCATATCGCCGGACTCCACCCCCCCCCGGGCCCGGGGCGGTCGGGCTGGCGCGGAGCCGGGAAGGGCGGACGAGGGCCTGAGGCGGTGGGGCCGCCCGGCGACCATAGCGACCGGGCGGGACGGCGAATGAGGCCCGCCCATCGAGAAGGCGCCCAGCCATGGGTTGCGGTGGATGGCGGGGCGGACCTCAGGCGGGTGCGGGAGCCTCGTCGGGGATAGCCGCAGCCGCGAAGACGTGGACGATGCGTGGCGTCACCAGTGTGCAGGGTGCCGCCGCGGTGGGTATGGCGTGCTGGCAGATGCACGGCCAGCGCCCTCGGAGTCTTTGGCGGCGGCATGGCGGTGAGGCGGGTGAGGGCCACCCCCGGCGGCCTACCCGGCTGGGCGAGTGCCGGCGGTCGGAAGAGCTAGAGGGAGCTCGCGGCGTGGCGGCTGCACCGCGGGGCGACCGGTACAGGTGGGCCGGCGGGCCGAGTGCGGCGGCGGGCTGCGGCTGCGTGGCCCTGCGCGGTGGCCTCGGTGGCGGCGGCCGGGCGGCGGCGCGTGCGCCTCATTGCGCCGCCCGGCGGAGGTCGAGCCACGCGCCCGCAGCTCACCGGCACCGCGACAAAGGTCGGCGGCGGCGGAGCGGAGGAGGGGACCGGGCCCGGCGAGAGATGGATCGGCGGTGGATGGCGCCCGGCGGACTAGGAGGGACGGCTCCTGCGGCTCGGTGCGCGGTCGCGCCCGGTCGCGCGCGGGGAGCGGCGCTGCGTGTGGCTCGCCACGCCAGGTGGAGTCCGGCGCCCGCCCGGTCGCACGCCGCGTGGCGGCGCCATAGGTGGAAGTCAGCGCCAGTAGCGTGGCCCGGCGCCAGCGGCTGGGTCGCGCCAGCGGCGTGGTCGGGCCAGCCGGCAGGTCGCGCCCGCTGCGTGGGCGGGCGCGGCGTTCGGCCCACAAGCCCCCGGCAATACGTGCCCGCTGGGCCGCGCCCGGGGGCGCGGGCGCTACGAGGACGCCCGGGCAAAGCGGCACCAATTGCGGCCCTGGGAGGAGAGGGAGGGAAGGGAGAGGGCGGCCGCGTCGGGAAGGGCGGCGTGGCGCCACCGCCATGGAGTGCCGGGCGGGGAGGAAGGGGATCGGGATCGAGGGGAGAGGAACCTAGGTTGATACCATGTTAGAGAGGAATGAACTCGTATTCCTCCAAACCCTAGAAGGGTGGGGCAATATAGTTCTTTGTGACATGGGCCTCATGGGCCTAGCCTCATGGGCCTACACATATACACTAACAGCTTGATATCATCACACATTATGTAGATGTGGCTATTCATAGTTCATACGTTGGACTTCTTTTGCACTTGTCTTGATGTTCATCCTTCAGATGTTCATCCTTCATTACTCTTCAACTGCAGTCGAAAGGTTACCTGTACCAGTAGGATTGCCAAGCATATTTAGTTTTGTTCTCAGTTTTTAATCTGTTATTTTCATACACTTTGCAGTCAAGAACATTTAGTTTCTATAATGTTTGGATGTGAAATATTCCTTTTCCACCAGATTCCTGAATTATTTAATGCCTTTCCCCTCTGATGTAGTCACTTGCTGTGCAGTATGAATTCCCAGAGCAATCAGTTGAGGATTTGTTCGCTGGGTTTGGGAGTCACAATCAAGTTTCTTGAGAAGCAATTTTCATGTGTGCAAAGTGTTGTTTTAGACTAGCTTGGGACACGATGGTGGCAAAGGAAGATGGTTCATGGTTGCAACGTGATCCGTATAATCTGTGCAGCGAAGTCTCTCTATACAGCTCTGCCGATTTTTTTCCTATAAATCATATAATTATACCAGTTTTAGCGGAGTACATGGATTTGAGAAACATTGCCAAAGACATGGTTGTGGTTGTGGACTCACGGCTTACTTGCCATAATTATCAGTTTTAGCGGAGTACATGGATTTGAGAAACATTGCCAAAGACATGATTGTGGTTGTGGACTCACGGCTTGCTTGCCTCTCATTACTCATGGTTTCCTTGCCTGTGATGGTTTCCTTGCCTGATCCTGATTCTGAACAATGTTCTGTTGCAAGGGAACGCGTGACCAAAAAAACATTTTTGGAACTGGATCTTTCATCCATTAATTACAACTGGTTACGGGCGATCTCTCGAGGACTGTCTTTCCAAATTGTGAAAGCACAACCCGCTTCGTTTTCGGCCTCCCTCTGACCGTGCCAGAACCGAACTTTTCATCTACTCGCTCCTTCCATTTTTGGTAATGTCTGCCTCTACTTATACACGCGGCCTCCTCTTGTCATCGCGTTCGTGTTGGAGGCGAACGAGCTGAGATAGCAAGAAGTAGGAGCAGCGGCCGCCGGCAAGGACAATGGTGAAGCCGGGCAAGAAAACGAGCAGGGGGCGCCAGAAAATTGAGATCCGCCGCATCGAGAACAAGGAGAGCCGCCAGGTCACCCAGTGCAAGCGCAAGGGCGGGCTCCTAAAGAAGGCCTCGGAGCTCCACCTCCTCTGCGGCGCCCATGTCGCCATCATCGTCTTCAAGAGAACGGGCCCGAGGGAAAGGAGGTGCCCGTCCCGCCCCGCGGCAAACGCGACGACGGCGGCATTGTCTTCGCGATGGGCACCCCTCCGTCGACCACGTCCTCCGCCGGTGTGCCCTGCTCCACGCCGGCGAGGTCCTCACCGCCCCCGAAGACGTGGGCGCCGTCGCCGCCGATCGCGCCGTTATGGAGGCGAGAGCGCGGGGAGACGGAGCAGACCAGGGCGCTCGTGGAGGCGGAGAAGGCGCGGAACGATGCTATCGGGGAGAAGGTGCTGCAGGCCGTGGAGGTGTCCGGGAGGCGCTTCTGGTGGGAAGTGGACGTCGGGGTGCTCGGCGAGGCCGAGCTGCCCGTCTTCACTTCGCAGCTCCAGCGACTCCAGGGACAGCGTGCAGCTCCAAGCCAACAAATCGCAGACCTCTGCTACGCCGGCGGCGGCGGCGGCACCAGCTGGGATAGGGCAGTCGCGATGATTTGCTATTAGTTTAATTCAATTACGGTATTGCTGTAATGTTTACTTGACCGTGCAGTTAATTTCTCATATATATCGAAGGATCGCAGCTTTGAGAAATTCAACTTCCAATCATCAAAAAGCCTAATGTTTTTTGAAGAATCAAACGACCTTCTAATTTTTCCCAACCCATTGCTATACGGCGCGTCTCTTCCGCGGCGTTCCAGGTGGTTTTACCGACCATAAAACAAAACAACATTGGCATCTGAGTTCACAACTTTTCAAGAGGTGTTCCCAGCCTTTTCTCTTCGGCGGCGTTCTAGGTGGTTTTACCGACCATAAAACTCCTGCATAAAGGTTGTAACCTGATAGGAGATAGTGATTTGTGTTATGAAAGGGTGTATCTCAACGGTACAAGATAACTGGATAGGAGGGCATGTTCTCTAGGAAGAGTCGTGTCCCTCGTTATATCCCTTCACAGATCAAAAGAGATAGTTCTCCCAAATCTTGTTCATTTACATTCACACTTTAACAATTTGTATGGTATTGTACTAGCAAATATGTTTATGTGTTATGCATGAAAAGTATCGAACATTCATATATTAGAAGTTTCCTCCTTTATATGAATTTTATGAGCTAGTTCCTCCGTCCCAAATTGTAAGTCATTATGACCACTCGTCTTTTCACAAAAAAATTATGCAAACATAGTCAAATTTAAGTTATTCTTAAAGAACGTTTATTAATAAAGCAAGCACGACATAAGAAGTGACATTTTGCACAATATTTTTGAATAAGGCAGTGATCAAACTTGGTATCAAAAAAAGTCAAAGCGACTTAATATATAAATATTACTTTGTGATGATTATGACATACATAATTTAAGTTAACGTTGGTAACCTATTAGGTTTATATCAAATTTCAACATAATCTTGAGGATTTTTTTTTCTTCTCGTATTGTAAACCACCAACAAATTTGCCCATAAATATTTCATTTGATTTTTAAGAATCAAGTGGGCAGGAGTTACGGCTGGAATTTTTCTGATCAAGCCA
This sequence comes from Hyparrhenia diplandra, assembly GCA_015847255.1. NCBI lineage: Eukaryota > Viridiplantae > Streptophyta > Magnoliopsida > Poales > Poaceae > Hyparrhenia > Hyparrhenia diplandra. Next base: position 7,665 of record JADLZK010007183.1, read on the forward strand.
ACCACTTTGCTAGACAAAAAAGATGTTCAAAAGAACGATTTCTAAAAGTGTTCCGCTTTGTTCGACAAAAGGTTGTCCAAATATGGCAAATTTATAACAGATTAGCAACATGGGATGACATTTCAATGTATGGTATCTGAAAAATAAAGATGAAATTACAATGCCGATTTTGATAGTAGCAAGACCTCGAATTTCTACCAATCAGCCCATCAACAAACCAAATCTTCCCTCCACTGTTCATGGCCAATCCGATCAAGCCAACCACTGCCCAAACCAGGTGTGATCGTGTTAGCAACACTACTCAATCGATTCACAGAGCGACTTGATTCGGATACAAATCAGAGTACACGACCTCAAGGGAAGGGAGGTCTGGAGCAAGCAAGCAATCTAGACGGAGGATTGGAGAACTAGACCATGGGAAGGATGAGAAATCGAGACCTACAGAGGGAGGCTCGGTGGGGAAGATGAACACGAGATGGAGATATGTTTCTTCTCCTTGGCTTCCCAACTTGGGCTTGCAGCACGGAATGCATGTGTCGGCCCATGGCGTAGGCATATCATTGGCCCATGTAGCTAGTCAAGAAGCCCACAGAAAGCAGCATCACTTGCCAGTAGATTACTTTGCATTTGGTACATGACCTTGCAACTTGAGATTTATCTGCAGTCAATTCAAGCAGGAAACTACGCTTCCGCTGTACTTCATCAAAATCATCAGAACCACCATTAAAGGCTGATCGATGCAAGTGATACCACAGAACCACTGAACTGCATGCCCCAATAGATGACAGCCAAGAGAATTGCAGCAACTTGAACATGTCAGATGTATGTCCATTCAAACATGGGCAATGTACTCCACTGAAATCAGAAGATAGCTTGTGAAGGATGCATGACATTCCACTCAGATAGCAGTTGTTCTGAATTTTCCCAATAGCCAGAAAAATCTTCCATATTCACAGCTGAATTCTCATACATAAGGATTGGCCGCACCAAGATTTGCACTACGCTTCCACTACTATGCACAGCAAACCAACATAGATAGAACGGCGACCACAAACCAAAACAAAGCTGTGTGGATTCCTCAAGCATAGTATTCACTGATAGTGATGTTTTCAAGTGCACAGGGACTGCATAACCACAGAAAAATTTCCAAGCTATTGGCCTGAGATGGACTGCATCACCCTTGATCTGAAGCAACATAAATGGCGACCATGACGCTCTAACCATCACTGGAGCTGAGAACGGACGGAATGGCAACAGAAGTTGCAATGGTTGCAGGACTGAGCAGAACAACAGCACCATCGACTGAGTATGCATGGGTGAGATTACCAGTGAAATACCTTGGCTGGTGAATCTGAGGTGGAAACAACATCACTGATCCCGACTCAGCCATGTTCTGATATCTCTGTAACACAGCATCACAAGACGCATCCTCATTCAGCATTCTGAACTTGAATCCTTTTCCTCGGTCAAGCATGGAAGGATAGTCACATAAGCTGAGCAATGAACACTATCCCAACAGCTCACATAATGGAAAGTTGTCAACTAAAATTTGCTCACTGAACAGCTAAGCAATTTGCAGAGATTTGAACCCAAATTCATGTGCTAAGGGGTGGTGGCCATGGAAAGCTCGTGCAGATAGCTTCAGTAACTTCATTCTCTGAACAAGTCCAAGAGACCACCACAAGGTTTAGCATTCTCTTGTGCAGCTTCCACTCAGAATCAATGAATTTCCCTACAAGAATATATCCAAGAGTTTGGCTAGTTGCCCAAGACTGTACTGCATGAACCTCTGCCTCTACTGTTACTGTATTAACCATGTACTCTCAAGGTTGAAGAGGCCCAGCGTCGGCACCCTCGAGCAGCATGGAGCGCCCACCTCGATGGCCCCGGTGGTTGCTCGACACGCCGCACAACATCGTCCAGGAAGTCCAAGATCGCCACTCTGTTGAGCCCATCTTTCTCACAGCTGGGTCTCCTGAAATTCACCTCCTGCAAGCAAACCAGATTCACCGGTGCATCTGTGCATTTCTGCCGGACGACGTGATCCCTCCTTTTCGCACCACCCCTCAATGTGCGTGAACACACTAATAACGAGCAGGGAAGGTTGCCCATGCCACCATTCCAGCACACATAGATAGAAATATATTTAAAAGCTGAAAATGTTACCCTGGCTGTCATGTACAGAACATAAAGTTTCCCAAAATACAGAACAGGCAAACAAAAGTTTAGGCTATCATGTGTTGCATCGGGGGACAGCCAAAGGTTAAGCAAAGTAAAACGGCAATGATGAGTGGTAAGGGTGCTATATGTCTCAAAATTCCAGAAAGCAACTGAATCACTTCATAATTCACTCAACAGCATATGTCAAAATTCCAAGCAGTGAGGCTTTAAATAGTTTTTCTTTCCACAGAGCCCTTCTGCATGGAAAGGACCATATAAAGCACATGAACTTTTAATAAGCTAGAATAACCCTCCATATTCTGATGACTCTTTAAAATTAGTTGAGACACAAAATGGCTAACAATCAAAATTATAAGAATTAATATATAGTGCTAGCTTCATTGCTGGCTTTGCTTGAGTAGAAATGTCTTTTAGGGATCTAGTTGCAGACATGATGGCATCAAAAGGATCAGCAAAGCACATTTTATTGATCAGAACGTGGTAATCTAGCATAGTGACATGCCATTTCACTATATTAGTAGTATGCAGAAACATGCAGAGAGATGACGGATAATGTAAATCAGAAACCCTAATACATTAGAACATTGCTTCACAGATCTATGTTTTATCATTGTTCTATCTAACAAGGTATAACTGATGAGATCAGCGGTAGCAATTGCCAACCTATGTATCAAATCAAATTTCACAAAAGCAAAACTTCACGAGACAAAAACCACTGACATTTGTACGTGGATTGCCTTTGGCACAGATAAAACAGAAAATGTGCTATGTGGAAGAACTATAATAGTAAAATGTTATTACAGAGATGAAAATGGAGCAAAGCACCAGCATTAGGTTTCTGATTTCTATAGATCAAGAACATAGTATTTCTATTGATTTTAAATGTCAAGTTTGCCCCCAAGTGAATAAATCATCTTGAGTAATTATACCATAATAGCGAGCAATGAGATGTATAATGTCAATTCTGTGTTGATATGCATTTGAGTTTATCCACGAGGTTTAACAAAGACAAGACTGTAGTAACCGAAACTAGAAGCAAAATTCACCAAAGTAGAATCCCATCGGTTTGGGCAGCATTGGAAGCAATCAACGAAGTTCTTGATCTCATAAGTGACTACAGAAGGGTCACCCAATTTCCAAAATATCCATCCACACATTGAGATGTATCATGTCGATTCTGTGTTGAGATGCATTTGAGTTTATCCATGAGGTTTAACAAAGACAAGACTGCAGTAACCCAAGTAGAAGCAAAATTCACCAAAGTAGAATCCCATCGGTTTGGGCATCATTGGAAGAAATCGACCAAGTTCTTGATCTCATACGTGACTACAGAAGGGTCACCCAATTTCCAAAATACTAGTTAGCAATAGCCATCCCATTAGTGAAAGTACTAACCTGATACTTGATTAGATCCTCACCTGGTAAACACTACCCTACATCTACCGCTGCTGCTTCTTCCTGCACGGCAGGGGCAGACGGGCTGATGTCACCACGTCGACTTTGGCTTCGACATCAGACTTGAGCAACTCGAGCGCCCTGATAAACACCGGCAGCTCCTCCTCCCCAAAGGCCTCCACGTCCACCTCCCACAAGTTCTCCTTCTGCGCGGCCTTAACCTTCTCCCTGGTGGCGGCCACCCGCTCCCACTCCTTGGCGACCAGCGCCTTGGTCTCCTCCCCGTCCCGCCTCATCCCCGCCACGCGGGTGGCGGCCTCGCCCACCGTCTCGGCGGCGGCGTCGAGGAAGGAAAGGTGGCTGAAGAGGCGCGCCATCGGCAGGGAGGTGGGTGCGGAGGACGGAATCCACGGTGGGCCCGCCAAAAGCGTGGGCCTCGCCGGTGGGGGCGAAGGCGACGACGGCGACGTGGGCACCGAATTCCTCGGACAGGCCGCGGGCCATAGTGAAGAGGGTGGCGCGGCGCTTCCGGAAGCAGCTCCGGCGCTGTTCCTCGCTCCGGCCACGCTCCTTCACCATCGCGTACAGTACAGCCACGGCCGACGGGAAGATGAAAAGGGTCCACCATTTTCTAAGCCAAAAAGTTTCCCCGTCATAATGCGACAGTTTTTCAAGCTAACGGTGCGCCGGCTACAAACAGAGATATCTAAACAGCATTTCTAGACCCCATCGATAATTCATCTCAAATAAAATCTTCTCTAGCAATTGTAGCTACAAACAGAGATCCATTTAAACAGTAGTTCTAGCGTAGAAAAATCGATATAGAAATTCCAAAAGTTAACTAAACTAACTCTCTCTTCAATATAGATTTAAGTAAAAACCGTAGCGACTTATAATTTAGAATAAATAAAATAGTATGTATTTTTCGGATTACTAAAAAGATGCTCCAACACATCACCAATAATCTTCCTCACTACTCCTCCGTTCCAAATTGTAGTTACTCACATGAGTGTATAACTAGGTGCATAGCAAAATCAATGTATCTAGAAAAGCCAAGAATAGGAACTTATTACTCACATGATAGAGCAGATATGGGAGGAAAAAAAGACGACAATTATTATGGTTCCAACACTATTAGGTGAGATGCAACTATACCCCTTTATTTGAGAGAAATGGGAGTTTTTTTTAATCACTAAAAGAGAGAGCTGCTAGATCAATGAAATTGTCCTATCTCCCTTTATCTTTTTCTTTTGAACCTCTTTCCCTTGTCACTTGGTTTGAAGCAGACATTGTTCTCATCATTAATTCTTACTCAAACAGAGCCACCTTTCCTGACCTTCGATAAACATTGTTCTCATCATGAGTTTGTTGTTTAAAGCATCAACAAAAATGAAGGACATTATTCTCATCATTAATTCTAACCAACTTCAAGATGAAGGATGATGAGAGCATCCCGAAGATGTTCCATAGCCGTGATTATTAATGATCTCCAAGTCTATTTTTTGCCAAGTGTTGTCAAAGCTCAAAATCAATGGCTCATGGCGAGGCTGAAGGATCATCACATTCGTAGGCCATCAAGAAGCGCGAACGTTAAAAGCTCTCGATGTAAGCCATCGTCTTGATTGCACGAGGACTGAGTACAGACTTTCTTCAGAGCTAGCTAGCTAGCATGAAAACAGGGACTTGGAGATCTCATATCTCTCAATAGCATAAAGGAAAATCTAGAAAAGTGGGCCATCAAGAATATCTTCTTGATTAAAAGGACAACCAAATTAATTAAGAATACAAAAATCTAAAAGTAATTGGTTTTTAGGTTCGATGATTATTCTAAAATTATACATTAAACTTTATACATGCACTTAACACAAACTAGCTAAAAGCACTTAACACAAACTGTCTAAAATAATTCGATGTATGCAGTAGTACAAGTCAGCCCCAGTTGGTCGCCGCCGCCACCGCTGCTGCAGCCTCCCAAGGCAAGAAAGGGCACTTGTCGTGGGTGACGTTCATGGCTGCTGGACCCGCCCCAGAGCTGTCACCCGTTCTGGTGCTCGTCGTCGTTGCTGGAAGTGGAAGCTCGTGCAGCTTCGAGAGTGGCACGACTTTCTCCGAGCCTCTGCCATCGTCCGCACCCGGAGCAGGCGCGCCTGTGGGGCTCCAGGAATAGCATGACGTCCGTGGACTTGGAGCCGCTGCCATTGTTGGGATTCCGAGCGGGCTTGAAGAACAACAGCGCGTCTTCCTCTCCCTCCATCTCGGCATCCTCGAGCTCCTTGCACTCCACTCCCACGGACGGAGAAAGCAGCGGAGTACGCGTGTGGATCGGCGACGCAGGTGGAGGCTGCTCGGCTGGTGAGGTGGACGATGCTGGCTGCTGCTTGTTGTTGCGCGTGGTGCCAGCGAGGGCGTTGCGATGGAGTGGGACTGGGTGGCTATGCTCGCCGGTGTAGCTGACGATGAGGGTGGAGGGTCGACGCGGCAGCGCTCCACCTGCTTCCGCGCCCTGCAGTCCTTGTCGGTGCTGCACCGGTAGTATCCGCGCGGGTACGGTGACCCCTTGATCGGCTTCTGCCCGTACTTGCGCCACGCCCAAGGGTCTGGAGAAGCGCCCATGGGCACCCGCGTCACCTCCTTGTTGCTCACCTGGCTCTTCTTCTTCCTACCAATACAAGCGAGATCGAGTGAGATGAGTTTATGCCCATCTAAGAGCTGGAGTCGTCCCCTGATACTAGTATTAATTTCGCAAGGAAATAATCAAAAATAAAGCTTTGGATGGGTGTACGGCTCATACATACTTTCTCTTTGATCGTGTCGGTCCGCTAACGCCAACGCCGTTATTGCGGTAGGAAGTTCGTGGTTCGGCCGGCGGCTGCTGGGGGCGGCGCTTCGTTTCTCGGCTGCGGCGTGGCGAAGAAGGCCTGCTGCAGGCAAAGTCGTCGACGGCAGGGCGGATCGGGAGCTGCTGCAACGCTGCGGTGGCGTCAGTCACCTCGTCACTCTGTGACTGCGGCGGCAGGGGCAGGCCGGAGAATGATTCGTCCGAGGCCCGCGGAGAGGTGACGCGGCTGCCATCACTGCAGGTCGTAGCAAAGCGCACCACGGCGTGTAGGTCCCAGTCGTTGCTGCTGCTACCACAGCACCAACGCAGATCGCCCTCCATAGCCAGTCCAGCTTCTGGAGTTCGTGGCCAATGGAGGAGAGAGCTAGCGGGCGTTGACTTGCTTGGGGTGGGGGTGGTTGGGTTGTACGGACAGTACGACAACTAGAACCGACTTACTCCCTCCGTCCCAAATTGGGCCGTTGGGTCTGCCACAACTTTGGTAAGTTTGTAGAAAATATGGCAACATTTAAATATTTAAATAAATTTGTTAAAAAACGGACAGTACTTAGCATAAATATTTTATATATTCAACTAGAACCGACGGAGGGAGTAAAAAGGATCAACGGGGTGGGCCTTTGCTGGCATGCATTTCGGTTGAAAATGTCAAAGGCGTGGGAGAGAAGAAAACCATGGTGTCAGCAGGACAAATGGAGTTATTATTTTTTTGGCAAATTTTGCGGAGGGACACGAAAAAGGTGTAATTGGACAGATCATACCGCCGACCAAGAATTTGCCCTAAAACACCGCAAATTTTTAGTTGTTTGCCAAAAGACACCGTATTGATTATTTTATTTGTTTCTTAATTTTTATAGGAAAGAGAATGTGGAAAAATATCCAAACAACCCTTGTCTTAATTAACCTCAGGCCCTTCACTGATATTTAACGTTGTCTTCTACCTCTGGTTGTTCACTAATTGCTCGGACTGAGAAGAAAAAACTAACCTATACTAGAAATTGTTTGGGCCAAATGTAATGGGTTGGTCTGAAAAACAATCGATCCCCAAACAATTGAGTTGTTCCATTGTTCGCCCGACACTTTTCAGCTTAAACTGGCCAAATATTGTTTTATGACATTTCTAGTATTTGCCGCCTAGCCATCCTACATGGTAGCTGCTCATGTGGCGAGGACCAAAAACTTAGTTATCAAAATCAATGTCATAATGTTTGACTTTAACACCTAAACGTCACATATTGTCATTATAGACGCTCATCTTTTGACATTCCATTTTTTCGTCAACTTGGTGTCACAAATGACAACCTATGACTTATTTTCCGGTGTATTATGAAAATTGTCAAACGTCAAAAAAGATGACACATTTCTTGTAGTGTAATGTCATTGTCGTCGGAGAGCGAGCATGGTGAGTTGCCTTCGCTTCAGCGCAATTTGTTGGCCGTCCGTGAAGTCGCGGTAGGGAATCTGGAGAAGTTCCCGACACAAGGATGGCGGCGGAGGCAGCCTTTGTGTCCACGAAGTTTGCTGCGATGGCTTCCTATCGAGCTATCTCAATCCGGTCACATGGAAGAGATCGAGGGGCACAACTACAACAAGGTTGATGCCCTCAGTGCAAACAACAATAGCAACAGAGCTGGGACGTGACCACAAGTCACTGTCATCGGTCGTCGCCCTCATGGAGTAATAGGAGCACGACGTGATATCGGTCGGGCCAAATCTTTGCGCACAACAAGAAGGAGGTCATGTTCGATCGAGTGAAGAGAAACGGAGGACAAAGTGACAGTTTGAGGCCGATGTGGAGGGTGACTAGAAGAGCTACTCATCATTGTCCAAGGCCATAGGATCAGAGGCCACACATTGGAACAGGAAGGTGTCGGTGAAGAGGTGCCGAGGAGAGATGGCGGCACCCACACACGGAAGAGGAGAGGCAATGATAGTACCGATTTGGATCGACAAGGGGATGGCACGATCTTCACGATAGTAGGTTTAAGAACAAGATAACTTGCTGTAGAAACAATGGGATAACTAGATTTATACTTGACAAAGGTTGGATGTGACCAAGCGATGGGGGAGAGGCACCGAAACCACGAAGGACCTCGACTTGATCTCCGAAGGCCGCTGAGAACCACAAACCGAGACTAATTCACAATACGGCGCAACCAAACGGAAGCCGTAGAGGACGAAAGTAGGGACCTCGAGAGAGATCTCTCACAAGCCCAAGAAGAACTCGCAAGAACAAAGGTGTGTAAGAACACTTTCAAGAGCTTCGGCCGCAACATACCATATTAGGTTTTCATATTCATCAAAATCTCTTTCTTGTACAATAGAGATGTTATTTTATACTCGTAGAAGTATCTAAGATAGATGTGAACTGAAGGAATCATGTTAGGAGGTGGAAGGCCAACTGGCTAGAGCATTCATGAGGTGGTCTTCAGTTCCCGCGTGTTTGTTGGCCTTCAGAGTAGTGTTCAATGTTTTGGTCATAACTCCTTTGCTCGAAAGTCCAAATGATGAACCGTCGGATGCGTGGAAAGCTAACTTGATCATCTTTCCAAGTGTTGAGCAGCATCAAATTTGTCTGAGAATAGTAACTTGAGCTTAGAGCAATGTTCTCACATATGTTAGTTGTTGTTGGGAGAACTCCAATGATAGCACTTATGGTCTACTATGAGTATGAGAAAGCCTACAAAGAGGGTAATACACAGTTTCTTGAGTGGATTATAATTAGGTGGTGCGCTAGTAAACACTCTTCGCACTCCTTAGTGACTTGCACACCCATTAGAGCTAAAAAAAAACTCTCCACTCACATTTTATTAGCTGAGATTGCATTTGGGTGAGATTAATGTTGATCTAGTGCATTTGCTTTGAGGAATTAACATCTAGTGGCAATAAAGATTGTCTTGGTTATTGATTTCTTGTTACTCTTTGTGTTTGTCGTCAGCTAGATGGCTTGGATCTATGGGTCTGTGAAGCACCAAGTTATTGATTGTGAGGAACTCTGGAGTTTAATTTTGAGGGTCTCTTATGCCCATTTCCCCATAGGAGAGGCCAAGGGCAAAAGTGTAGTTAATACAAGGTTCTTGGAATACCTTTCATCAAGCTGGCTCATACAATAGCGCTCATGTTGGAGCTAATCTTGAGACATCACTGATATAGTAGTGGAGCGGTGATTCACTCTGTCTCAATGTGAGCGCAGGTACCCCGATAAGCCAGCAAACCATAAGGATATATCTTGTGTTTATCCTCTAGTGTTGTTGTTCACCCTAGGCTTGCATGACTACCTAGAGGTAGTCCTTGTTAGGGCATCCTTGTTATCTAACTCTGTTTTCTTAGTGTTGTGTTTACAAGGCTTTCTTAGTTAGGTCATTCAACCTCATCTAGCAGTCTAGAGATAATTTCATTAGGGATGGACTGGGGTGAGGGCAGACAAAGGGTTGTTCTTTAGAAACACTTTGTTTGGCTTAGTCCATCATTAAACCAATATGTGCCATCTTTGTTGCCGCTGCAAAAACTGGCCATACGTTAAATCTTGGACTGCATTATTTGAGGGTGGAACATGTCACAACCTTTTTAGTATATATAGCCTAAAGCATGAATCAACATGAAAATCTTGGACCGTTCGACACAACACACGAACACAAAGCAACGTGCAAGTGCACGGAATCTTAGAATATTGTGCAACATGGTACATATTGTGGGTCGTGTTTGGGCCAAGATGGCACGAAAAGGGTACGTAAGGAATGTAATAATTTTCTATTAGTAACTATACCTCTTATACAATTCTAGAATGGGTTGTATACGAAACTTGTTAAAACTTTTCATAAAAATTATACAAACAAAATATATTTTCTATATCACCACTAGCAATGAATAAACAAACAAAAATATTTTGAGGGTAGTGCCTAGGCCAACATGGCATGAGGCATGCCAACCTTCTATGGGTCATGCACACAAGAGGATCGGACAGAACGACATGGTTGAAGTCATCCCGGCCTCTACCATTGGTGCCACTCACGACACTCGAATAAGTCTCTTCACTGCTGGTTCAAAACTCTATTATTGCTAGTTTCTTTGACCCGCAATGGACTAGTAGAGACGAGGTACTGCTGCTGCTGCTGCTGATGATGATGTAGTCTCCAATGCCGATCTGTCCTCTAACATTATCGTCAACAACATCATATCGTTCCTCTATCTACCACAATGACTGCAGCTAGCTATAAACGATCAGTACATGCGTCGTGATCTGATCTACTGTTTTAATATATTTTCTATTTGCTAATCACATAATGTTGTTCACGTTGTTTAATTTATGTAGTATTTTAGAGAATTACATACTAGTAGGTTCTTTTGTAATTATTTAATTAAGCTGAAATTACCTAAATTTCCAACACTCCTGTTGAAAAGAATACCATATGTTAATGAGAGTTTCTATTGGAGAGTAGCATTAGAGAGTGATTCTAGGCATGAGGCCTGCTAGCTCCCTCATACCTATATGTAAACACCGTCTATCACCCGTTCAATGCATTGAGTATTCCCCATTCAATCTTTCATGGTATCGGCACGGATGCCGCACCGGGCAGCCCCAGCGGTGGTGGTGATGCGCCGGACCTAGCCCCCCCACCGGCGTGCCCCGCTGACCTCCCCGCACCGCCGGCTGCGGCCGGTGGCGGTGCTCCCTCGATGTGACGACCGGTCTTTGCTGCCCCTGCGGACCCGTCCTAGGCTCTTTGCCGGCGGTGCGGTCACCTCACACCGCGCACGACGATCGCCCGGGGCGCCCGGCGGTCGTCCTGTCACAAATGCGCATGGCATGCGACGCGTGGCAGGGGGCGGGACGCGCCACCCGTCGACCGCTGAACCTCCATGTGGCGACCACGTCTCCGGTGCCTTCCTCCGTTCACTACTACACAACTGATTTTACACAATGTTTGCAAAACATTTTCCGTGGCGGTTTTTTGAAAAACCGCCACGGTTAATATCTCTATTTTCTGTGGCGGTTATTCTAAATTAACGGTGGCGGTTATTATAACCGCCATAGTAAATCAATTAACCGTGAAGGTTTTTATAAAAAATGCCACGGTTAATTAGGCCCAAATGTCCAGCCTACATTACAATGAGCAGCCCATAACAGCCCGATAAAAAAGCCATACTATAAAAGCAGAAGTTCGGAACCCTAACTCATTGGATTCCCTCCCCCACAACCGCCCCACTCTCTCTCTCTCTCTCTCTCCCGTCCTCCTTCTGAGATCCAGCCGGCACCTCACCTCACCTCCCTCCCCTCTCCTCTCACATCATGGCGGCGCCCTCAACACTTTGGAGGCACGGCGGGGCCCTCCCTTCCGGCCCGGGCGGAGGCGTGGGGCAGCGGCGGTGACCAAGCGCGGCGGCCGGCAAAGGATACGGACGCGACGGCCGGCCAAGGACGCGACGCTTGGCGGCGACCAGAGGACGCGGCCGCACGTGACTCGGCCTTCCCCTTCCCGGCGGGGCGTGGCTCCCCGGCTCCTCCGGCGGGCGGCGAGGCGGCCCGGCGGATCCCGGCGGCGAGGGGACGGCCTCGGCTCGAGATCCGACCCACGGCGGCGGCGCCGGCGCCCGGCGACACCTAAAACCCTAGCGGCGGCGGGCCCGATCTGGGCTTTTCGTTTTTATTATCTATGGCGGGCAATAAAACCGCCACCGAAAATCCAGCATTTTCCGTGACCCTCACGTCGGCGGCGGTTATAAAAACCGCCACCGAAAATCTTTTTGACCACCATAGAAAATCTTTTATCTAGTAGTGGTTCGTTCAACCCCTTGTCGATCCCGCGTGGCGCCGGGCTATGCGGGAGGAGTTTGATGCACTTTGCGGCAAGCGAAACGACACTGGACTGGTTCCTCGCCTTTCGGTGTCAACCTTGTTACAAGGAAGTGGATATTTTGTCACAAGCTCAAGTCCGATGGCTCTCTTGACCGCTACAAAGGCGCGGTGGGTCCTCCGCGGTTTCACCCGGTGCCCCGGCATTGACTATGATGAAACTTTCGGTCCTATGGTCAAGCCGCCAAAGAACCGTTCGTGCGAGTCCTCACTCCGCACTCTCATTCATGGCCTATTCATCAACTTGATGTGAAGAATGCATTCTGCATGGCACCTTGAAGGAGATTTCTTGTGCCGGTACCGGCCGGGTTTTCTTTGATCCCTCCATACCTAAGTTCGTCTGCCGCCTCAACAAGTCTCTCTATGGATTGAAGCAATCTCCATGAGCCTGGCACCATCGGTTTGCCTCTTACCTCATCTCTCTTGGATTCATTGAGGCCAAGTCTGATACTTCGGTTTTCATCTACCGTCATGGCTCCGATATGGCTATTTTGCTTCTATATGTTGATGACATTGTTCCGACGGCCGCCTCTACGAGTCTTCTTCAGCGGATTATTGCAGCTCTCCGCCGGGAATTCTCTATGACGGATATGGGACCCCTCCACCACTTTCTTGGAGTTAGTGTTCAGCGCCAACATGACAGTCTGTTCCTCTCACAGCGTCATTATATCTTTGGATATTACGGACCGTCTTTGGTATGCTCAATTGTAAGCCTTGCGGTACTCCGTGGATACTCACGCCAAGTGCACTGGCTGATGGTGTTGCCGTGGCCTACCCCACCTCCTATCGCGGCATCGCCGGGCGCCTTACTGATACCTCACCTTCACCCGCCCGGATATCGCCTACGTTGTTCGGCGAGGTTTGCTTGTATATGCATGATCCTCGGGAGCCTCATCTTGGTGTTATGAAACGGATTCTTTGCTATCTTGGGGTACTTTGGACCTCGGTCTTCACCTTCAACGGACCACACCCGGCTGAACTTATTGTCTACACGGATCTTGATTGGGTGGGATGTCCCGACACGCGCAAGTCCACCTACGGTTATGCCGTGTTCCTCGGGGACAATCTCATCTCCCGGGTCGCCCAAACGTCGACCCTCTTCGTGTCCAGGTCCGGTGCAAAGGCGAGTATGCAGTGGTGGCGATATCACGGACGCGAACCGTGGTCTCTTTGTGACAATGTTAGTGCAATCTACCTCTCCGGCAATCGGTTCAAAGCATCGCCGAACCAAACATGTCGAGATTGATCTACACGTCGTCGAGAGCGAGTTGCCCTCGGTGAGGTCTCGCGTCCTCCACGTTCCCACAACGTCGCCGAGCACGCCGATGTCTTCACCAAAGGTTTGCCGACATCCGTCTTCAACGAGTTTAGGTCCAGTCTCAATGTACGCGGTGCTCCTAGTTTCGACTGTGGGAGAGTGTTGGAGAGGGAAAAAACTTGGGGACGGCCCTGCCGTAGGCGCCCGTCCATATGGCCCTGACGTGGCTGGTTCTCATTGGATTGCGAGTGCAGGGGGCCTTCCGTCGCATGCAGGCTCCGTGCGTGTTCGGCTCAGGCCACGCGTGGAAATCATTGGGAGCCGGCGGTGTTCGATGGCCCTTGAGACCACGCGGCAACCATCGGGCGGAGGGTCGTACGTATGGCGGCGCACGCCAGACGCCCGATTTTTCCGTTGGAGAGTAGCGTTAGAGAGTGATTCTAGGCATGATGCCCGCTATACTTAGCTCCCTCATACCTATATGTAAACATTGTCTATCACCCGTTCAATGCATTCAGTATTCCCCATTCAATCTTTCGGTTTCCACTTGTCAAGTAAAAATCCAATACACCATTTCCAAAAAAAAAAATGCAAACGGGAAAGTTCACTATATGGAATTGAGGAAATTAAAGGATTGTTTGGTTTCAATAAGTCATGAGACTTATTAAGTCAGGTGACTAAAATTCAGGGGCTTATAAGTCATGGCTGTTTGGTTGTTGCTGACTTATAAGTTGCTCTATTCATACAATATCTAAAGAATATCCATACAAATTTGATACAATAACTTATAAGTCTCATGACTTAGTAAGTCATGATTGTTTGGTAAAATAAGTCACTTATTTCACTTTTTGACTTAATAAGTCACACTTATTTAAAAATCAAACAACCCCTAAATTGGCGTTGCGTCATACTCCCTCCGTCCCAAAATAAACGGCGTTTTTTGGGTTTTTCGTGCCACAAGTTTGACTCGATATATAAAAAATATGTAGAAGATTTAAATCTCCAAATAAATTTGTTAAAAAACTAGATCAAAAGATCTTTCTAATGATACTAATTATGTAATATAAATATTAATCCTATTTTAATATATAATTACCAGCGAGATGTTTCGGGGAAAAACGTCATTTATTTTAGGACGGAGGGAGTAGTACATATCTACGAGTACGAGAGATGTGTACGTGCGTGCTGCATCATAAAGGCTCGTACTACTAGTAGTACAATTATTTGCTAAGTCGTAGGTCGTGTATTATATGGTTGACAGTCTACATGATCGACAAGGCAACTCCTTGTTAGTTTAATCGTCGCGACTGATGCAGATGTACTTGTCTGTATATAAATAATGGTCGGTTGCATTTGAGTCATCGCCACACATGACAACAGCTTTATTATATGTGAGAGATTAACAGATTTGACAGAGAGATCAAGTTTCTACTATATAGTTATTATCGGGGCCTTATTTTAATATCACCTACGTCAAAGTTTGGAATTATTACACGCAGAAAAAGGGGAAATTGTGTTCTTACCCTTGTTCAGTAAGCCAATTACGATTTTACCGCTACTTTTCTAACTTTGTGTTTTTACTCCTATTATTTTGAAACGAATGATCCGTTTGCCCTTGGTTTTCAAGGCCGTCAGATAGACTTGAATTAAATGGTTTTCAATTAAACTTGATTAAAATTAAAAAATTCCTAAAATAGAAAAACAAAGGCCACATGACCATAATCCTTATCTCTTCATCCCAATCCTCACGCACGGTTCCTCATCTTTGCTCGACGCGGTCGGGCGTCGGTCTAGGGCGCGGTTTCCGGCGGTTGTCGGAGCGGTCGGCGGCGGATCTCGTCAGGCGCGGGTTAGGTGGTTCTCCTCAAGTGTGGGGCAGGCGGCTCTAGACGGGCGTGCAGGGCGCGGCGGCAGTCCGGCAGCGGCGGGTCTCCTGCGGCGCCCGCCTGCCCGGCTCCAGCATTTTCCACGAAGCTGTGGCGGCCCCAGCGGCGGTGGGTGTGGCCCTGTCCTTCGCCCAACTCCGGCCTCCCCCGCCCCGGTCCTCTCCTCCCCGGCGAGCTCCACCCCTGCTCAGTTCTGAGAAGCGCGGCCAGCCCCAGCCTGTGGGCGTGGCTTGTCCCAGCGGCGGCGGGCGCGACCCTGTCTTTTGCCCAGCTCCGGCCTCCCCCGCCCCGGTCCTCTCCTTCCGGTCGAGCACCTCTGCCCCTGCCAAAATGACTCAAATGCGGGCGTAGCTTGCCCCTGCCAGCGCATGGTACATATTGTCGGGCGTGTCCAGGCCCAGCCTGCGGGCGTAGCTTGCCCCTGCCAGCGCGACGCGGCCAGCCCCGACCCGGCGGGCCCGACCTGCCTCGGCGAGCCCGGGCATCCCGGCACGGCTACCTTTGGCGATAGGAGGAAGAAGATAAGGTCTGTGCATGACATGTGGGTCCCACGCGTAAGAGAGGCTTGTTAGGGCACCCTGTTCACATGGGTATTTCTGACCTTGTGTATAATATTCAACACCGTTCGATGAGGATAACAGAGTAGGGGCAAACCCTTGTGTATAATATTCAACACCGTTCGATGAGGATAACAGAGTAGGGGCAAACTCATGCTTCGTTTTAAAATCATAGGGGTAAATTCACAAAGTCAAAGAAATAGGGGAAAAATCACAATTTCGATACAAAAAACAAGGGTAAAAATGCAAAAGCCCCGAAAAAAAACATAGATTTATAGATATATGCATGCAGAGATACATGAAAAAAATCATTAATGAATTCACAAGAAAAAAACCCATGCATAAAGTCAAAACAACCCGAAACAAACACAATCAAACAGGAGCCTAATGTGATCAAATAATGGTGAAACTAAACGCTGTTTCACCGTACGGTGAATAAACTGGTTCAAATGGATCGATTCTTGAGGGTTAGTGGTCGGTCATGTTTAGTTTGCTGAAAAGTGAACCTAAAAAGTCTTCAAAGATTCTATCGCATCAAATCTTTTAACGCATGCATGGGGCACTAAATGTAGGTAAATAAAAAACAAATTGCATAGTTTGATGAAAAATGCGAGACAAATCTTTTAAATCTAGTTAGTCCACAATATAACAATAATTATCAAATACAAACGAAAAGTGTTACAAAGAATGGCGAACCCAAAATATTTCACCAACTAAACACACCAGTTGAAGTTGTACTTTGCCTTTGATAGTTTGATACGATAGTTCATCGATCATATCGTTGCTGATTAGAGCCCCACATGCTCCAGCCTCCAGCACATGGTTTCTGTCATTGGGCATGTGGCAAACATCTGTTCCCATATGCATTCATGAGATAAGCACTCGAGATACGTGATCAATTAGGGTAGATTGTCCTAAAACTATATTAAACGCGATTACATAAACAGAAGATATATATGCATATAGTACAGAATTTGCTTGGGCTTTCCTTACAAGAGTCGACAATAGCATAGAAAACTGCATGGTGTGATGGCGATAGCTTATCATCTTAATCCTCACCTCCAATCCGTACGGCTGATATCATGTCATCGCCAAGCTTATGTATATATATCAATTATATGTAACCAGATCGATCAGTGTGAATCCCAAGGTACATTGATACACACTACGTACGTCATACATGATTTAGATATTTTACATCCTGAATTCCAAATCTTCTATATCAACCTTCCTGCTTCCATTACCACCAATTATCGAGGACACGCACGCTGTACCAAGTTTGTAGTTTATGTAGTTCGGTTGGTGGTCATCCTGTGGTGGGAAACCCTAGGTCGGGAGTTTTTTTTAATAAGAAACACACATATATTATATTAAAGCAACATTGTTACAACTAGCCCCTTAAAAAGGAGCCCATGATATCAAGGTCCCTAAAGGACTCGGTTCTCGATTCACCATCGAGCGCAGATCGCCGTAGAGAACGGCCGCAGGGACGCCACGAGACACTACTACATAAACGATTAACCGTGGCGGACAAAAAACATTTTTCGTGGCGGGCATTTTGTCCGCCACGGACGGAGGGTCACGGAAAATGGGCGATTTTTCGTGGCGGTTACGGTTAATGAATAAAAAAAAAAAAAGAAAAATCGAACCGAAACCCTAGCGGGCCGGCGGTTTCGGCGCCGCCGCCGGCCGGATCTCGGGGAAGAGGAGGAACGCCGGAGGAGGTGGGGAAGGGGCCGCCGTCCGAGGGGGAAGGGGGCGGCGTCGAGCTCGGGGAGGAAGGAGCCTCCATGGGACGCGGATCCGGCCACCGCGAGTCGCGGATCCGCGAGTGAGGAAGGGCCGCCGTCGGCGCGGGAAGGCGGCGGCGTCGAGCTCGGGGAGGGAAGGAGCCTCCATGGGACGCGGATCCGGCCACCGCGAGTGCGGATCCGGGCGGGGGGAAGGGCCGCCGTCGGAAGCGGGGAAGGCGCCGCCGTCGAGCTCGGGGAGGGAGGAGCCTCCATGGACGCGGATCCGCCGCCGCAGCGAGGCCGGTCTTGAGGTCGCGGCCACGCGGGCCTCGCCCTCGGCGCCCGCCATGGCCGTGGCCGCCTCGCCTGTGGCCGTGCGCCTCGCAGCCGCGGGGTAGCGACCGCCAGGACCCGGCTTCCCGGCCGGTCCACGCGCCGCCATGGGAGAGAGGTGGGTGGAGAGTTGGTGGAGAGAGAGGAGTCGGGGGGTGAGAGAGAGAGAAGTGAGGGGGAGTTGGTGAGTTAGGGTTAAGTTTTTCTTATATATGATGGCACCGTATTGGGCTCACTTGGGTTAAGATGGGCTTCGTTGGGCCTCATTTTCCGTGGCGGGCTTATTACAAAAACCGCCACGGTTAATCGATAACCGTGGCGGACATTGTAAAATGCCCGCCACAGTTAATCCCTATTAACCGTGGCGGTTATTTTACAATGTCCGCCACGGTTAATCGATTAACCGTGGCGGTTTTTCCTCTGGCCGGAGGGGGTGTCAGGCCACCTATTTTCCGTGGCGGTTTCTCAAATGCCCGCCACGGAAAATAAAATCGGAACACCACGTAAAATCAATTTTGTAGTAGTGAGATGCATGGTGCCGTATGGGCGGGAAGGGCCTCGCAAAGCGCAAGCTTGAGATGCTTGAGGGCGACATCATGTAATCTTCACGGGCGGATCAAGATATTGTTGAAGAAGTCGCCGGTGGGTAGAAGACCGCCGTCTCCAGAACAGGTGGGTGGCTCACTGCCGGACCAATGATGGGGAAACTAAGTAGGCCTTGATGCATATGGATGCTGAGTTGCTTGGTGGAAGATAGAAATAAAAAGGAACACAAAAAGAAGATAAGGACCACAAGGACCCCTACGGCTGAGCCCAACACTCGTACGCCCACGCGTCCACCTGAGGGTGCCAAAGAGAAAAACGTAGGATGTAGGGACGATACATAGCATATGCGGGCCCCACATTGCATGCAGGATCCACCATGTGGTGCACTGCGTCCACGAAAAAATCTCGTCCGGCTCCCAAGAGATCTGGATCTCCCCGTTGACTGTGGCCGGCAGCTGCGGCATGTTGGAGCAGCAGTCGACGTTCATCTTCTGCTCGGCGTAGGCTATAGTGAGGCTTGACGGTGGCGTCGAGGAGAGGGCTGAGCAGCAGCACAGACCTCCGCGTGGCCTCGAAGCGGAGGAAGACGGGGTCGGCGCCTGCGAACTGGGACTCGTCGAACGGCGCGAGGCGGAAATCGAGGTGGCGAGCGGTCGGTGCCACGACGAAGAGCGTGGACTTCGTTGACGACACGGTGGGCAGTCATCGGCGGTCGCATATGCGAATGTAGACGAGGAGGAGGATGCGACCGCAGCCTTGCCTCCCTTCTTGGTGCGGGACAGGATGCTCCACCCGTCCCCAGCCGGAGCGGGTGCCATAGCGACCGCCAGAGCCAGAGGCTGGGCGCGATATCCATCTCTATCTCGACATCGGGCGGGACCATCGGTGGTGCCGACCACCTCGCCCGTCACCACTTACTTGTGCCGTGCCGCCGCAGGGGAGCAGTTTGGTGACGGCGTTGGAAGACTCGCGAGTGAGCGGCTTTCCACCACCGGCCCCGAGGACCAGACACCGCCGTCGGCCAAGGCACGTGCTAGATCCGCCGCACGGCCTGTCGCACAGCCCGGATGGCCCCAGTGAGTGTGCAGGCGCGGGCGGGTGCAACCGGCTCGCACATCACCTGCTTGCGGATCAGGATGGAGGGGTCTGCGTCGCCATGAGCTTTGCCAAGACCGTCTCCGTCCATGGCCAGTCCAATCTTCGTGAAACACAGGAAGAAGAAAAGGAAAATGGTTTTCTTATTTGGTTGGGGAATTTTACAAGGGGAATAAGAGGGATGGATGGTTGGAAGGGAATCGATCCCCCCTGCCTCGTCGTCGACAAGGACGCCGGAGATGGAGGCAGGGGGGAGGCGATGAGTATGGAAGAGGACCGGCGGTGGTTGGCGTGGAGGAACTGGAAGAGGAGGAGAAGAAGGAGGTCACGACATTACGCCCTTACTACTGGGGGCGGCTTAGGTGGGGGAGTTCAACTCTCCACCTTCGCATGCGAAGGAATTGCGTGTTGTAACAAAAAATCTCTTCGTATGTCCTACACAAAAGCATAGATCTAAGGTGCCTCGGCCAAGTCTCACTCAAGAACGGTGCCGTTGTGTATAGATGTAGGTTAGAGCAACTCCAACAGTTTTGCCATTTGTGTTTGACATTTTTATATTTTGGCAAAAATCTCAAAACAAGTCTCCAACGGATTTTGCATTTAGGTTTGACAATTTGGGGGGAGTTGGCAAAAGAGGCCGTCTGCGGCGCATTTATGCACGCGCTACAACGTTGGCATTTCGCGGCGCATCCGTGCGTATTAGAAGAGGTGGAAGGGCATACATATAATTTTGTTTGTCTTAGGGTTCCCGATGTAAATTTTCAAGAGGTGGAAGCGTATAAACAAAATTTTGTTTCTCCCTTTCCCGATGTAAGTTAGATTTGAGTTTGACAAGTGAGAGGTGGAAGCGTATAAACTTTTGGGAGTTGGCATTTGGATTTGGGAGTTGACAAATAAAGAGCAATTGTCAAACCACAAATGGGAAACTGTTGGAGTTGCTCTTATACCCCCATGGGTCAACTTTTTTTACATGTAGGTCAACAAAATTGACACCATCTAAATATTGATCGACAAATTTCGATGAGATAACGAGTATATTAGAATCCCATTCCACCACTCCATGTAGACTTTGATGCACTAATATTGCAAATCTCTTCTCTCCATCCATGAATGGTATATTTTTCAAATTTTGACCAACAATTGGACAAATTATGGTCAAATTTATTAGGGCATGACACATCAATAGATTTGTGTTTGAATTGGTGCTAAGATCACAGTTTAGCCCATTTACACCGTTTAAATGCTACATGGCGGTACATTGTTTCTGGTCAATCATCTATTCATTTTGTTCAAACGACCATTTTGCCAGTTTAACTGGTCATTTTGTTCAATAATGTCTAAATGACAAGTGACCGACTGCTTACATTTTGCATTTAGGATAAGATATTTGATTTTTAGAGACATGATTCAATGACGCATAATACTCAAAATACCAAAGGGCGTGTTCACATGTAGACGACCGGACAACCGAGCCATTGAGAGTTGACACTTTCTCACTAGTAAACCCAGGGTACATCACCGCCATTGCCGAAATACTAACCCATTGCCATCGGACTATGGGTATGAGATCCACCCGAACTAGGGTACGCCTTATAACATGGTGGTCAGGTAACCTGACAAATGGAGCTTGGGCACTGCCTTCAACATGGTACGATAAATATTCTATAAAATAAGAACTAGTATATACTTGTACAAAATAAAAATAAAAAACCACGGTAGTAACCTTATATCTCTATCTCATGTAATACAGCCAGACAAGGCAATCAAGCACGGCATTGTTATATACACTTAGTCTGTCCTACATACACCTGGCTCCCAGATAAGAGCTACGTTCCCCTAAGTCGCTCATTTCCTCCGCTCTTGCTCATCACATTTCCTGACATACTAAAATCTGGTATGTCAGCATCAGAGGAACCTGACAGCTCTTCTCTACTGTCATCCTTGACAAACTTGCCGTCAACCCTTGGACTCATCCTCTGTGATATCTGACAGATTGTTTGAATTTATTGGGGAATCATCTTCAACATTGTCATCATGGACATCGACTTCAATCCCATGAATTTCTGCAGAGACAACTTTGGTATCTTCAATTACTTGATCAGTGTCTTCATGAACCTGCTGCAGTTCATCTGCTGTTTCATTATAAGCTAATTGATCTTTGCAATCAACAGATGGATGTCTTTCGAGTTCATCACAACCTTCGCGGGATGACCCTGGTAATTCATGTTTGGCCTGTTGTTCAGTACTTGAGAATTGCAAATCAGAGGGCTCCTCAAGTTCCTTGTCTACACAAGTTATGTCTTCCATAGAACCAACTGTAACATCCACACTACTAGAACTGTGAATGCTATTTTCCTGAGGAGTCTGTTCATTATACCTAGTTGTAAGAGAGGTTTCTCCAGAATCAACACCATCATTTGCACTTGCAGGAAGAGACTGGAAAGCATCCCAGTCGTCATCCCAGTCATCATCAACTTCATTTTCATTCTTCCCAGAACCTTCAGCAGTGGACTCAGGGTTTTTACTGCTACTATCCTGGATATTCTGTTCCGAGTGTGCACTCATAGTCGCTGGCACTGTTATGTGGCCTTGACTGACTGAAGCTCGGACCATGTCCTACATATATGCAAGATTATTGACTATCTCAGGGCATCAAGGAAGTAGAATCATGAATATAGTAGCTCAGCAACAAATGTAGGACATGAAAAGTCAAGCTTAATACAAAACAGTATCCATTGATACATGCACATACAATCAACACATACAGATTCGATTCAAAAAAGAAAATCCACACACAGTAAGGAATAATACCTGAAGCTGTAGTCTCCTTTCAGGTGGTGCAGAAAGCATTATATCTTTGATCTGTATAGCCACAGAAGGAATCTGAATAAAATGAGAGAACAACTTTCTGGAAATGGTGTTCACTTCGGCAAGCTCCTGAAACAGGAATATTGTACAAAATGATCAACAAAAAAAAGTTGAACAGTAGATTTTCTGTTGCATTTTTAGATAAAAAAAACAAATCAAATTTACCTGTGAAACAGTATCACTGGACAGATAGAAAATCATCAGTAAGGCCTCCAGCAGAAGAGTTGCAGCATCTTGTTGGTATTTCTTTGATTGTGCTAGTGTGTGGTAGAGGAAAAGAAGTTTCAAACATTCATCAATGACACTGACAGATTCTTTGTTTGAACATTCCTGGAGTAAGAGCTTTGTCAGATAATACCACTTGATTTTACAGAAATTGTGACAATCTCATAATATATTCTATATAGTACCTTCAGCGCAGTCTGCATCACCAAAAACAAGTCTCCCAGCAATTCTGTAAGCAACATCATAAAAGAATCTATCTTTGTTTCTGAACCTTCAGTTAACTCCTTCTGTGCATAGCTTCTCAGTATATGCAGACCCAGCATGTGCATCTGCTTAGTGAAAACAATTTCATAACTAACCACTAGCAAAGAGTGACATCTGGGTACAAATAATAGGTGAAAAAGTTAACTACCTGTATGTTGTTACTCCGTAGTGAACCCTGAATAACCTGTACACACAGCCTGAAGTTTCCCCAGAGGAGCACATCATTGTTACTTATTTCACTTCGATAAATGATCTCAGGAACTAGTTTTGCAAGAGCAGTGGCTTCTTCCAAGCAAAAAAGTAGTATCTTTGTCAATAGCTTGTAGGAATCAGAAATCTTGTTTTCGAGCAATGAGATCTTCTTATCACACTCTATATAGAAGTATCCCACTAGGCCAACCATAGCACTGAAGACAACTTTAGGACTCGTGCACTCACCATCTGATCCAGCTCTTTCTACAAAAAAGGGGCACCAATTCTTTAAGCATCATCATTCTTCATGAACGATTAATGTTTCATGTTCATAAGAGCTACTTTTTTATCCACCAATTTTCTAGGCAGTACTTTTTTTATGGGTCAGCAATTTATGGATGGACCCAATTGCATCAGGTCAAGAGGCCATCAAAAAACAATATTCCCTTTTACTGAATGTTCTGTTCCAATCAATCCTTAAGTACAAAACTTAAAAGGAACACTAAAAATGGTGGAGCCTTATAAATTAATGCAGGTCACCTCAATATCTCATTGCTCATCTATGTGTTAAAAGAGGAGTGGACACCATGCGAATTCAACTGTGTGGGTTAACTTATAAGTAAATTGTGATTAGTTCAATTTCATAGCCCTTTATTATAGTGCTATTTTTATTAATTTTTATGACTAAAGCACAGATATCTTGTTCTAACTGGACCATATTCCAAATGCTTAGAGAGTAGTTGCAGCTTTCTGAGTGACTTTTTGCCAGATTGTTTGGCTTTTCAGGGTTGGGGTGGCAGCACAGATACGCCCATTTCCATACTATTTAAGAAAAAAAAAAGATGCATGTTTCATACCAAGGGAGGGACTGAATGGACTGCAAATAGTTGCTAACAAAACTAGATAGGTTCATTCTTTTTACAAGGGTAGTAAACAACAGATTTTGGAAGGACAATGGAAAAAGTTTTTCATAAATATTAGTGGGTCAAGACAGGTGAATATGTTCCAAAGAATAACAAGGAAATTGAGAAGAAAATAGAAGGTACCTCTAATACATTTCCTCATGAAAGGCAAGATATTTTGGAGGAACAACATAATATTTGACAGGCATAAATTAGTTGACAATTGCTGACATGATTGGTGTGAAGTGGATACCACTATCATCATCAGCTTCCACAAATACTGCTATATGAGACCAGTTATTAGATTCCAGGAATGAAAGTATATAGTTCAAGCCAATTTGCACTACACATAATCAAGGGTAATATAGCCAATCACTACCTCTCCTTTGATCCGACGAGCCATCGTCTCACTTGCAACAGACAAATCAGAAATCAAAGTGTAATTTGAATGATTCTGAGAACTCCCACCCCTAATGCAGTGATCACAAATACATAACTCAATGACAATATTGCATTTAAGGAACAAAAGGTTCTAACTAGAAGAACAGCAATTGGTTCTGAAACTAGCTACATTGCCTCAAGGAAATCTTAAATGAAGCACATGCAGAAAGAAAGTTTTGAAACGAAGTACAGTGTACAAGATTACCATTGAAGTATCACACCAAGATACGAGACAACAACTCTAATGCAGAGGAGACAAAGGCTTCAACCTCAAAAAAAGTTGTCAGGGGAGAATCTGATAATCTTCATGGTGAAACAAAAAGTTAGGCAGTAGTCTCAATAAAAATAAGCAATATGCAATGGATAAAACTTTGTTACTCTATTATCCTTGAATATTGCTAACATAGATGCAAAAGGAATGAAACCAGAGACACTATTAGCCCTTCAAAAAAAGAAGAGATAAGCAATACTTGCAACTATACAAGTACCATTAGTTAATCTCATTCCAACATCAGAAGAAGGGAGCAAGTGATCCTGTTATGCACGGCAAACAATATAGCGGCGTGGTGGCTAAGGGAGGCGTCAGCCTTGGGCTTAAGGCCCATAGTTAAAGTCAATTAACTATTATTAGGATATTACTATAAATTAGAGTCAAGGACTATAAATATGTAATCTGGCTATTGGGATAATTAAGCAGAAACAATATACTTGTTTCCGGCTTCATAGGGAGCAGAGATTTGCCCTAAACCCTCTCTGTTCTTCCTCTCGCGAACTCACCCACGGCACCAGCGGCGCGCCCGCCGACCTAGATCCCCTTTGCCACCGCCCGGCCTCTCACCCCTACAACCTCCGCACCCTCTTTGGTAGGACTAGGAATCTAACAGCTTGGTATCCATGTCAGGCCCTCCTTCCACCCAGCCGATCCCACCGCCCAACTCCTCCGCC
Source organism: Hyparrhenia diplandra (assembly GCA_015847255.1). NCBI lineage: Eukaryota > Viridiplantae > Streptophyta > Magnoliopsida > Poales > Poaceae > Hyparrhenia > Hyparrhenia diplandra. Next base: position 33,176 of record JADLZK010007183.1, read on the forward strand.
GCCCTCCCCACCATGTCGGCTGATGCCTCGGTCCTCTCAGGCGGTTCCACCTCGGGCGCCATCACCATGGAGTCCCTCGCGCCGCGGCATCGTCGAGCTCACCCGCGGCATCGCGGAGACCAACCATAGCGTGGCGGCGTGCGAGCGGCCTGGACTAATCTTATCCGGCCGCCGCCGCGCCACCGATTACCGCTACCGCCCGGCCTGCCCTTGGCGTCGGCGATCCTCGCCATCGCTGCCGATCCGCGTCCTACGCCCGCGGGACCCGCTCTAGCGCCCCCTACTGGCGTCCATGGGGCTGCCGCTTCGGCCGAGTGTCGTGGCCACGCTTTCGCCGTCCCGATTCGTCGTGGGCGATGAACTACGGTCACCGCCGGGCGGCCACCAATCCCGCGTCGGCCGCGGCGCCGGTCGGTCCCTCGAGCTCGGTGGTGTCTTCTATGGCGGCATGGATGGCAACATCTTCATCGGCGGGGCAACACCTCGCGTCCACCCCGGCCCGGCCCGACAGGCGCCTCCACGCCGCCCGCCGATTCGGGCTGGGTTCCTCTGCAGAGTCGATGTTGGAGGGCGACATCGGGGCACCGGCGCCGGGGGCCCGAGGGCGCGCCCATGCGCCTCGCTTCTACAAGCTGGAGTTTTTCGATGTTCGGCGGCGTCGACCGCGAAGCTGGCTCAATCATTGTGGCGGTTCTTTAAACAAACGCACCTTGGCCGGATCATACATGGGTGGCGTCGTACTGCACCTCGGGTTTTGCTCAAACATGTATCGCCACGGCGCGTGGCGAAGGCATGCGGCGTGGGAGCACTTCGCGTTTGTGCCAGCTCGGTTTGGGCCTAGAAACGGCGCCTCGCCCGCTTGTCGCGATTGCCGTTCACCTCGGCGGTCGAGAATACGCGAGTGCTACGCGCCGTCCTACCTTGCCCACACCGGCGGCGACCTTGGTCCTCGCGAGGCAGAAGTTGTTTGTGGGAGCCTTCGGGGTTTGATGGCGGGTGGGCGTTGAGATCGCGCCATCGCCCGGATCTCGACGCGGCGATGATGTACTACGTCGGGGCGTTGCCGCGCGGCGCTGCGTATCGGCGCTCCACCGGCCGCCAGTGCGGCTCGCGGCTATGCGGCGGTAATGCGACGCACAGCGTCCTATGGGCCCGCACGGTGTGCTTGCGGGGGCTCCCGGCGTCGCCCGCCTTCAGATCCGCGCCGGCGTGCAGCGGCCCGGAGCGGCTGACGGCCGACGGTGGGGATGCGCTTCAGTGCGATGAGCCATGCGTGCGAGGGTTTCGTGCGCGCGGCGCCTCTTCCACCTCCTCAGCGACGACTTCGATGGACGACGAGGTGCCCGGTGAGAGGGATTGGCATCCAGCGGCCTTCCGGGAGCCGGGGGGCGCTTGCTCCGAAGGCTGCTTGGGAGGCTGCTCCTCGGGTCTCCCTTCACGCTGCTCGCCGGGTGCGGACGGAGGCAGCGATGGTCCTCGGAGGTGCGTCAAAGGTCAACGCACAGTCGCCCTCCTCGACTCGGGCTCAGCGACAAACTTCATCCGCCGGCGATGCGCTCGCGCTGCGGTGGCCACCGACCCCCGGCCTGCTGCGGTGCTTGTGGCAAGCGGGGATGGCGTCTTTGTGTCAGGCAAGGCTCGCGGCGTTCCCGGTGTTGATTCGGCGGCGTTCTCCATCCGCGATGCCGGCATCACTTTGGGCTCATTCGACTTGATCCTCGGCTACAATTTCCTCCGGGCGCTTGGGCCCATCCTGCAGGACTGCGACCGCTACTCGCCCAGCCTTCATACGGGGCGGGAAGCGCGTCCTGGCCAGGCACAGGCGCCTCTCTGCGGCGGCGCCAGCTGTCCGGGCGGCTTTGGCTGCCCGGGATAGCCTCCCGGACCGCCTCATCGAGCAATTCGGGTCCTCTTCAGGCGGCGGGGGGTTGGCCGCTCGCCGCCCCTACAACCACGGGATCCACGCGCTTCGGGCATCGCGGCCGGTGGTGGTACGACGCACCGCTACCCATTTACCAAGGCGAGCTCGGCGGCGGTGTTCGGAGATCTTTGGGGCGCGGGATCATTCGTCCCGATACGGCCGCCGTTCTCGCTCCGGTGCTCAGTTGCAAAGGCGGACGGCGCTGGCGCTTACGCATCGGTACAGCGGCGAGCGCGGTCACCTCAGGGACGGTTTCCTATTCGGTGGTCGGCGAGCTCCTCGGCAGCGAGTTGCACGGGGGCTTGCTTGTTCTCAAGCCGGACCTGCGTTCGGCTATCAACAGGTCGGATGCACCGGCGGCGTGCTTAAGGCGGCGTTCGCACTCACGAGGGGCACTACGAGTTCCTTGTGATGATGCCGCCCCGCCATGACAGCGCCATCAGCGTTCGGCGCTCATGAATGATGTCATTCGGCCCCTAACCCGCGGAGGTTCGTGTTGGTGTTTTTGATGACATTCTCATCTGACGGCGTCGTGGGCGAGCATCTCGACACCTCGCCATCGTCTTCAAAGCGCCGTGACCCTTTGCCTCCACCTCAAGCGCTCAAGTGCTCAGCCGGGGACCTCGGTCGCCTACCTTGCCCCGCGTTATCTCGGCTGCGGGGGTGGCCATGGGCGCCGGACAAGATCGCGGCGGTGGAGTCGTGGCGGAGGTGCCCGCTCCTCGCGGAGGGCTCTTCGTGGCTTCACGGGGCTCGCCGGATACTACCCGGAAGTTCATCGGGATTTCGACATCATCGCGGCACTCGGCGTCTCTGCGGCGTGGCGCGCTGCGTGGGGCGGGGGCCATTTGCGGCCGCGTGCGGCCCGAAAGGCCGCCCTCACCCGCGAGTCTGTTTTGCGGATCAGTGCGGTTCGATAAGTCCTTTATGTGGTGGACAGCGCCTCGACTCGACTTGGTGCGGTCTTGCACCAAGTCTTTGGGCCCCCAGCATTCTTATTTGTCCGTTTGCGGCTCTCGACATCTCAAGTTGGCGGCCCTACGGGCGTGAGCTCATCGGTGTCGTGCGGCGGTCAGAGCATTTGCGACCGCTTGTGGGGCCGCCACTTCACCGTCGCCGCAGACCCCCGGCTGAAGTCTGATGCTGGCTGGACGGCGCATTTCCACGGTGCCCCCAGCACCGGTGGGTTAGCAAGCTCTTCGGGTTCGACCGGCGTGGAGTACCGGCGGCGTCCCGAACACCGTCGCGGATGCCACTGTCTCGCCGTGGCGGCCCGGCGGCGATGCCGGCGGTACTGCGGTGTGTCGGGCCGTCCTTCTGTTCCTCGGCGAGGTCGCGCGGGAACAGCGGCGTCCGCCGGGCGATCCTCCTCCAGGAACTTCACGCGCGGGGGGCGCGGCTTGGCGCTAATCTGCGGCCTCTGGCTGTGACCGGATCCGCGTCTTCATCGGGGGGCGGCGACTTGCGCCATCGGGCTCTCGGCTCGCGCATGGGGGCGGCCATGAGGGACCCGAAGACTCTACACGCCTTGCCGGCGCGAATTCTACCGGTGACCCGCCGCGCTTGTGGGCGAGGGTGGATGCGCTGCTGCACGGGCTAGCAGCGCAACAAGGCGGTGGCCATGTCTTGGCCCGGGGCTGCTGCAGACCCTCGGCGATACCCTCCCAGATGCGGCGGATATTTCGATGGATTTCATCGAGGGGCTGCCAAAGGTGGGCGACAAGTCGGTCATCCTCCTGCCGTCGTCGGCCCGCTTCTCCAAATGCGCCCACTTCATTCCGCTCGGGCATCCGTACCGCGGCCGGTGGCCGTCTGCGTTCTTTGATGGCGTCGTTGGTTTGCATGGGTTCACGGCGTCGATGGTGGCGATCGGTACCACTGTGTTTTACGGTCATGTGTGGCGTGACCTCTTCAAGATGGCGGCGTCGGCGTTCACATGAGCGCGGCTTTACGGCCTTACCGGCGGACGACCAATCGGTGGTGGTGAACAAGATCATCGCCATGTACCTGCGCTGCGTCGCCGGGGGGCGGGACGCGTGCGTGGGTGGGTAGCTCGTGGGCGGGTATTGCTATAATGCCGTACCTGCCACGGTATTACAGCGAGCGCCGTTTGGTGGTGTAAAGGCGGCCCGGCCGCAGCCCATCCTGCCCTACCAGCCGGGGCCGGCGCGAGCGAGGCGGTGCTTCTCTTCTTCGTGATCGGGATGAAATTCTTGCGGAAGCCCGGCAGCGGCTGCTCCAAGCGCTGACAACTTGCCAAGTACTCGGCGCCCATCGCCGGGAGGCTGGAGTTCGGCGTCGGTGCGTGGGTGCAGTTCCGCCTTCTCCACCATTTGGCGCAGTCTTTGGACCCCGTGCCAAGCATAAGCTGCGCCGCTATTTGGCGGAGGCCATTCGGGTCCTTGAAGATTGGGAAGGTGGACTACGCTGGAGCTTCCGGCCGGTGCAAGGCTACATGGCGTCTTCCATGTGAGTCTTACGGGCGGCACGCGGCGATCCTCTGCCCGCGTCCGGCGTTACGCCACTCCACCGGGACGGGCGCATTCTTCCTGCTCTGGCTGCGCTGTGCGCGGGCTAAGCTGAGCAGCAGCCCGGCGTGTGCGCGTGCTCATCCGGTGGCGTGGTCGCGGCTCGAGGCGGCGGCGTGGGAGAAGGTCGGCGACTTCAAGACCACCTATCCAGGAGTTCGGCTCGAGGGGGCGAGCTGTTTTTCGCATGTGGGAAGAGATGTTATGCCGCGGCAAACAATATAGCGGCGTGGTGGCTAAGGGAGGCGTCAGCCTTGGGCTTAAGGCCCATAGTTAAAGTCAATTAACTATTATTAGGATATTACTATAAATTAGAGTCAAGGACTATAAATATGTAATCTAGCTATTGGGATAATTAAGCAGAAACAATATACTTGTTTCGGCTTCATAGGGAGCGGGGAGATTTTGCCCTAAACCCTCTCTGTTCTTCCTCTCGCGAACTCCCACGGCACCAGTGGCGCCCACCGACCTCGTCCACTTTGCCCCGCCCGGCCTCTCACCCTACAACCTCCGCACCACCCTCTCTGGTAGGACTAGGAATCCTAACAGATCCATTTTCCCTAAGTTCTAAAACAGGGTAGTCAATCCACCTGAGATACATTCCTGCACAATGTCGCCTCTTCTGTCTTCCGTTTATCATTTTATCCCATGCGGCCACGGTGTCAACAAGAGGAAGTGAAGTGATGGACAGTAGCTAAGTGTGGGATCAGCACTTCCAACCTATACATGGCCAGCGGGCCACACAGCCTGACACAACACTATTGGTAACAGTGCCATAGTGGGTGCCGTGCCGCATTGTGCTGCCGTGCGAAGTCTTGGCCCATGTATGGGCCTATAACTTGTTCGAGTGGGTGCCATGCCGGCGAACACGGTAACCTTGGCGTGCCTCTACAAGCCCAGCTCTCGCCCAAGAGGTGAATCGGCGTCGCTGCAGCCAAAGCGCGCAGCCATCATGCTGAGAAGTGCGCCATAGTGGGCGCTGCCACAGCGGTCGGGCTGCGGACCAAGTGCCACCACGGCCACTGCTGTGTGCCCGCTGTCCGCCCCCCTCCACGGCGCATTGCTATGGCGTGCAGCAGCGCCGTTTCCTCACTGTCATAGTTCGCGTCCGCCCAGCAGCCTCACGGGAAGACAGTAGATGGGAGGGAAGAGAGATGCCGTCATGTGCGGGAGAAAGAAAGGAGGCAGGTAGTGACCGAGTGGGAGGGAGATAGAAAGTTGGTTTCTCATTTATATATGCTGCTCCTTGTGATCCAAGGGTTGTGGTTCATCTATGGCAACCCAACGCTATGAAACAACCAGGGACATCTTGCCAGCCCAATAATCGTGCGTGCCGGGCGGCACTGCAGGCTGAAGTTTTTGGAACTTTTTTAGTGGAACCGTATTTATCTCATCACAGGCTCACAATTGGGCCTTGTGGACTACATTAATGCATAAGCATTTTCAGAAAAAAAAAATCATGCAATGTGCTACACTTTTACTAAAAAAGTTAGAACTGAAATATGATTGATTGATGTAACATGAGCTGCTAGTAATTATCACCAGAATAACCATACCTGGGTGAATACGTGGATCATAGGAGCACTTGAACAATCAGCATATGTAAGTGCCTGCACTGGCACAAAAAAATTGTCACTAGAAATGTTTTTTGGAGTGAAGGATAAATCAGCATAATCTTTAAGGGTTACAAGAGCAAGTAGAAGTTCTGTTTAATCAGATTGTGACATCTAGCCCATGGTATTTAATCATTATAAAAAACTACTCCCTCCATTCCAAATTATAAATCATTCCAACTTTCTTGGAGAGTCAAAGCATCTCATGTTTGACCAAATTTGAATACTAAAATAAAATCATTTATTATATACCAAGTAAGTATCATTAGATTCCAATGTTTTCAAAATTTTGACAATTGAACACAGTCGACCTGGGACCGACAGGGGCGACTAATCGCGATTAATCGGGTGACCGGGGACATTCTAGTCGAGAACATGGGACCGACCAGGGGCGACTAATCGCAAGTGTCGCGATTAATCGGACGACCTGAAATCATTGGGAGATTCTTCATTATTTATATTTTCCTAATATATCTTTTTTTTTTCTCAAACCACGAGGGGAGATGTGCGTGTCATTCCATTAAGGTAGAAAAAACAAGTACACAAGATTTTCATAATATACCTATCGATCTCATAAATCTTTGTAATTCTTTCTATAAATTTAGTCAAACATACAAATGCTTTGACTCTACAAGAAAAGTCAGAATGACTTTGGAATGAAAAGAGTAGATGGTAAACAATCAACATGAAGCGTGATGAATGGTCACAGTTGGAGAATCAAATATATCCATGTGCCTACTTTACAAGATAGTTGGCCTGATTAAGAAGGCTCGGAATTTGAATAAAGACAGAAGGACAAGGCCATGCTTACCAAGTCACCAAAATGATTATTTATTCTAATCACCCTACATCCATTACATTTTTCTAGTGAAACTATAAACGATGGGAGATGTGCAATACCTTTTGACGGTTAGTTTGAAATAATAAACAAGAACTATTTTGAAAATGTGTAAGTATTTATTAGCCTCAATGTAAAGTTATTTGAAACCATGAACCCCGACAACTTTGAAACATCACTCCTGAAATCAACATAAAGAGCAATTTCCCACGCAATGAAAAAAAAAAGATTTACTAAAAAAATCTAACAGTGGGGGCTTCCCTGCTACTCTTGTTCAAAACACAAGGTGGCTCTCATTAAGAAGAAATAGGCATCGATATTTGCCTTGACAAGGACTTAAACTTGGGTGGTCAGACATCAATCCACACCCTCAGTCGGCAAGGGTCAACACTGTTAGGAGTGATTGATGGGTGTTAGGATTAGAACCACATAGTCTACCCATGTGGGGTGTTAGTCCTATGTAATCTATATAATCAGCCCATGAGGCCCATTGCAATATATCGACCACATTTATCGCATCCTACCTTTCTTACATGTTATCCAAGGGTCCGCGATCCTGTGACCTGCGCCCCCGGGGATCAACCTCCACGGGGCGGCGCCCCGTAGGATACCGCGGGGATCGATCTCCGCCGGGGGCAGCGCCCTCATAGGATGCGTGGCCCGATCCCTCCGATCCGTCCGCGTCGCGTCGTCGCCAAGCCAGCAGCAAGCAGGGACCTCTCGTCCTCGTCACCCCTATCTGACCCTGGCCCCGACCCCCACCAACTCCTCCAGCGCCCGATGCTGCTGCTGCGTTTGCCGCGGCGCCGCGGCTGCGGGAGGAGGCCCATGAGGCGACATCAGATGGGCGTGCATCGTCCCACCCTCCCACGTCATCCCCTCCGGCGTGACGCTCGTCAGCCGCTGGCGCCTCTCAGGCTGTACCCCACCCTGGATTGTACCCGCGAGGCAGGTTGATCTGCTGCTACCGTGCTATTTTTCGATCAGAGATCAGTTTGCGTCGCCCTGCCGTTCGTCGCCGTTCATCGTCGACACTCGAAGGATGAGATTGTTGTTGCGGCGCTCTAGGCTACAGTGGCGCGTGCGTGTTTGAGCCACCCTGCGTCGGTGTGCGCCACCTTTTCGGCGATGGCGCCACCGCCGCCGGTCCTCGTCAAGCAGGCGTTCAGCCCGACTCTACGCATCTACTGTCCTAGCGCTGACACCCGAAGCGGCGATGTTGCTGAAGGAAAGGCGCCCGTTCGCCACCCCTGCTTTTGAGTGTGACCTTGCTGCAGGAAGATGCGGTCGCCACCCTGTTGAGTTTGACCTGCTGCATCCTGCGCCGTCAACCATCGCATATCGCCCGATCACCATCTTGCTGCTGTCCTCAGCAAGAAGCTGCTGAGTTTGAATACTCGGCGCCTCAATGACGCCGGACCAGCGCCTCCTCCGCGGCCGACCCGTCCACCTCGACCTCGGCTATTTCGGCACTAAAGGGCTATCATGCGCATGAGTCTCTAGTCAAAGCTTTTGCCGGCGTTCCGACTGCGGGGGATATATCTCCATTGTTCTCGGTCGACCGTTCATGTTGCTACTTGCCTACGGCTGGGGGGGATGTTAGAGTAAGGATTAGTACCACATCGTCTACCCATGTGGGGTGTTAGTCCTATGTAATCAATCAGCCCATGAGGCCCATTGCAATATATCGACCACATTATCGCATCATACCTTTCTTACAATAGGTTAGTTGGTTTTGTATCCTAGTACCTTCATGAAACATAAATGTAAAAGGAAGGGACAGATTGTAAAAGGAAGGTCTCCTCATTACAGAAATCCTTCAATGGCCATGGCATCAATCTGTGATGTACCATGTGCCTGCCTTCCTCGAACCGCTTTTGTCTCCAAGAAGAATACTTGCAAGAACTTCATCCTCTAGAAGGTTCAGGTTCTCCTGGTCATTAGGGGGTAGACAGCTGGTGGGATTCCTAGATGAATCCATAAAGGCACCAGAGCCGATGGCCATTGTCGTGGCTGAAGACAAGTACAAGTACAAGACCACCATCTGTATGAGCGTTGGCTTATCAGGATCAGCAAATGGTAGGCTACCTCATCAACTGCATGATGAAGGATGTACTGGCGCCAAATCGCAACTCTCTCTACATCGCGACCCATACGATTGCCACGACTACCACTGGTCACCCCGGAAAATGCCGCTTCTTTATGTGGTTAGTAGCTCATAACAAATGTTGGACAGCGAGAAAGACTTGCGCGCCTAGGACTTCCATATCCTGCTCCTTTGTCCCCTCTGTGATCAAGAAGAAGAAACTATCAATCATCGACTAGTATCATGTGTGTTTGCCGCGGGAATTTTGGTTTGTCTTCATGCGGACGGTGGGTCTACAAGCCCTTGCACCACAACAAGGCGAGCCATCCTTCGGCGAATGGTGGACGGTCGAGAGAGGCTAGAATGGAGGGTTCACACAAAAAGGACTCAACTCACTTATCATCCTTGGGGCATGGACAATATGGTGCCATCAGAGCCGGTGTGTTTCGATGGTGCCTCTCTAACTTGGCTGAAGCACTACTGCTGGCCTGTTCGGCTAGGCCGCCCTAGGCGGCGCCTAAGCGGCGCTTAAGCTCTAGGCGATGGCCCTCGCCCGCCTGGGGGGGTAGGCTTGTACCTAGGCTCTTCCGTGATTCTTTGATGAAAGGCGGCTTTGATCCACCATGGCGAGGGGGCGGCGTGGGGGGAGGTCGGTCGGCGGCGATGGGAGCATGAGGCGGGTGTGCGGCGGAGGCGTGGGGACGGAGGCGGGTCTGGCGGCAAAGGGAGGAACAAGCGATTACGGAATCTTGCTAAGGCTCGATGAAATTCACTCTTGTGGAGGCGAGTTGTTTTTCTAATGTAGTAAAGGTGCTAAGAGCTTAGAAGCGTGTGCATGTGTTGGGTGTGTGTTGTAAGGGTTCTTGTCCCTTTTTCTTCTTAATATAAAGATACGCAGCGACTCTCTAGCGTGTTAAAAAAAAAACCCCTTGGTCACAAAATATATGTTGCTTTGGACATATATCGGTCGAACTTTGGACATTCATCTCTAGCCTACCCCAACTAGCTTGGGACTAAAGGCTATGTTGTTGTTGTTGTTAGACATATATCGGTCAACTTTTTAAAACTTATAAAACTTTGCATAAATAGAAAGTCTTTGTTAGTGTATATGGGTGAAGGCCCATTAGAGGCCCATGTACAACAACTATATTGCCTTTACCCTTTTAGGGTTTGGAGGAATACACAATACAATATACCTAACATGGTATCAAACTAGTTTGGTCCTCTCTCCCCACCTCTTCTCCGTCGCCGCCCCGACCATGTGGCGAGGCCGGCCCAGCTGCGCGACGCCGGAGCTGCGGCGCCACCTCCTCTGTCTTCCTTCTCTACCTTCCCTTCCTATGGCTATTTTCGGCAGCGCTGTTTAGCAGCTCGGCTCACCTTGCCTCCCCCGCATGTGGCCCGTGAGCGTGAACGCCCGCGCCTACGCTCCAACGCCCGCTTCCGGCCCATGGCGCCGCCGCCGTGACTTCCCAGCTAGCTGAGGGCACGATAGAACTTGGCGGTGATGTCAGATCAGCCTGTGGCGCGGCACAGAGCGGAGGCGGCACAGGCGGCCCAGGGCTGGAGATGCCCCACCCGATGCATGCTAGCGGCGGCAATCCTCGGGAAGCCGTGGCGCCCCTCACGCGGTGCGCGCCCGATGCGGCTTTTCGCCGGCCCTTCTCGTGACAAGGCGGCGTGGCGGCGGGGGAGCGGAGATTCGTGTGGCTGCTCGCGTGGGCGCCGCGACGCCCGATGCTCGCCGCGTGTCGTAAGGGCGGGGCGCTTCATGCTCGGCCCGCCGACCACCCCACCCGTCTTCACGAACATGGCGCCACCTCTTCCCTCTTGGCCGTCCTCTGCACCCGATCTGCGGCTCCGGCCCGACCCGCCGACCCATGGTTGGCTACCTCCACCTCGGGCAGGTGTCTCACACATCAGAACACGGTGGTCACGTCGGCTTGACTCTACATCCACTACCTCACGCTTTCGTTGGCGACGGATGATCGCCCTCGCCCGTTCGTCGCCGGCGACCCCGTCCTCTCGACCGCCGCTTGCGGGGACTGGCGTGGGGCGCCTTGGCGGCGTCGCCATGTCCTCGATCTTTGGGACCATCTTCCTCGAATCGGGACGGGGCGTCGTCGGGACTCGGCGTACCTTTGCACCTTTCGGCGGGGGGACCTCTCTGTTGGCGAGTACTACGGCGGTGGCGAAGAGCAAGGTCGATGCTCTCGTGACCTCGGGTATCCGGTCTTTCGATCAGTCGATGCTCAATATCTGCATGGTCTCAGCGGCCCCGGCGCACCGAGGACTGATCACATGTCGAGAAGCCCTTCCCCACCTTCTGCGGCTCGGGGCGACCTGGAGTTGGAGGAGCTCCTATAGGGCCGTGGCCAGGCTCTTCATCGTCTTCGTCTTCGTCTACCTCTTCCTCCGCCTCGCCACCGTTGCTACACCGCTTTCTCTCCCTCCTAGCACTCCTCTCCTCGGGGCGGGTGGGGGGGGGTTCGCGGTGGTGGTCGTCGCCCGGAGGGTGGTGGTGGTGCGGGGTGGGGAGGACCCCTCCACCTCTCGCTCGGCTCCCTGTCCCTGGTGGTGCGCCTTTTGGCCATCCTTCAACAACCCATGGTGAGGGCGCATCTCTCCATGTGGCGTTCGGGCGGGGGGGGTACTTCGGCCTCCCATCCGGTTAGCGCCATGTTCTTCGGCGTCGCTCCCCAGCGCCCGCCCGACCGACTGGCGGGTGGGATCAAACGCCCGGGGGTGCGGCCTCCCTCGATCGTCGCCATGTTCTCCGTCGTCCCCTCCTCGCGCCCGACCGACTGGCACAGGGGGTGGGATCAAACCGCTTACACCCGCGATCCTTTAGCACTATGGGGCTGACACGCCCGGCCCAGTCTTTGAGTGGATCGGCCGACTCGAGGCGCTTCCTACCACACCATTCCATATCTTTGGTATACTATCTTCCATCGGACCTCCTCATCCCTCTTGTCCTTTTTCTATCATGGTGGGTGATGGGTCTTGTCTTCTTGTCACCTCCGTGGGTTATGCCCCTGGTACTTTCTCCTTTTCGAATGTTCTTGTTGCTCCTCAAATGGTCCACAATCTTTTTTTCCATTCGTCGGGTTCTTTGTCGAATTTGACACTTCTAGTCTTATTGTGAAGGATTTGGCTTCGGCGACCACTTCTCCAATGTGATAGCACGGGGCCCCTTTACACTCTTAGTCTTCCGTCTTCATTTCTTTGCTCTTGTCGTGGCGCCTTCTTCCACTACGGCCCGCGATGTTTTGGCTTTCGGCTTCGGTCGTAGTGCGAGACATCTCTTGTATCGAACTCATGCCGAGCACTTTTTGTCATGAGTGCCAACTAGGTCGTCATGTTAGACTTCCTTTTTCTTCTAGCATGCGCATGTTTTGATCTTTACTGCTTGTGATTTGTGGACCTTTCACGTACCAAGCATTCTGGTTTCAAATACTATCTTGTGGTGCTTGATGATTTCTCTCATTACTCTTGGACTTTCTGCTGCGTGCTAAGTTTGAGGGCGTGTCCCACCCTCCTCCACTTCTTTGCACGGGTGTCCACTTTCGGTTCGGCCTCACCATTAAGGTCATCGATTGTGACAACAAAGCGCGGGATTCGATAACAACACCTCCGCTCTTTCTTTCTCTCTATAAGTGTTATTTTGCACATGTCTTGTTAGGTATACTTCTTCCCGAGCGGCAAGGCTAAAGCGCATCATTCGCACCATGAGCGATGTCATGTGCACTCTTCTTCTTCGGGGCCTCTCCGCCCCAGCCACGGGCGAGAGCCTCCACACCGCCACTCACTGCTCAACCGTCTTCCTTCCCTTTGCCTCTCCCGCTCTCCTCCCCACCACGCTCTCTTGATTGTCCCTCCGAGCTATGATCACCTCCGTTTCTTCGGTTGTGCATGTTACCCTAACATCGCCGCCCTTTGCTCCTCACAAGTTGGCTCCCAGCTCGACCACGGTTTTTCTTGGTTACTCCCCTAACCACAAAGGTACCGTTGCTTTGACCTTACTTCTCTCGGGTACTCATCTCGGCCCGTCGTCAACCGGCCGAGTCGGACTTCCGTCTCCACCTCTTCCACGCCTGCCCGCGAGGTCGAGTTGGAGGCCTGTTTTCGACCCGATGGTTCGGTAGCGGTTAACCGGCCTCTTTCCACGGTACTCGGGTGCACCGCTCGCCCGCGCGCGGCCGGAGCCACTAGCTGCGCCAGCGGTCCGGACCCGCCACTTCTGCGCCCCGCGCGACGCCGAGCCACTACGGCGCCTCGTGTGGCCAGCCTCCGCCGCGCTTGCGGGCGCGACACGGTGTACCCGGCGCCGTTCGGCGCCCTTGGCGTGGCCGGCGCCGGCGCCGGCGCCCGGCGCTTCCCGGCTGTCGGGCTTTCCGGCTTTTCGGGCATTTGCGGACCACTGTGCGTCTATGAGTGTTGTCGGCGGCTAACCAACTCGCGTCACCTAAGCGGAGTCGTCCCCACCGCGCCGCCTCCAGCTTTGGCGTCACTCTCGTGTGAGCCTACGATTGTACCACCCGCGATCCTCCATCGGGATCGGTCATATCCATCCCATGGTGACTCGGCGGGGCCGGGTGGTGTTCTTCGACCCAGCTCTCTCCACCCTTTGGGGGGCGCGAGTCTCTCAGATACCACCCTCCCCAATGTGCGCGCCGCTACGGCGGATCCTCAGCGGCGGCGCGCGATGGAAGAGAAGTATGAGGCTCTTCTTGCCAGCGGGCGGTGGGACCTCGTGCGTCCGTCGGCGTGGCGGCAATGTGGTGGCCAAACAAGTGGATCTACGGACACATAAGCGTCAGTGACGGCGATCTGGGCGATACAAAGCTCATTTGGGTCCTCGGGGTTTCACCGGCGCCGATGTGGATTATGATGAGACGCCGGTCGGTGGTGGCGTGCTACTGCCGCCACCGATCCTCGCGCCCAAGCTCACTCTTGGCACCCGTGCATCGGTTGGATGTGAAGAATGCATTTCTCCATGGCACATTATGCGGGCGGTTTCGCGGTCTGCGGCCGTCTGCTGCGGCCGTCGATGCAGTGCCGGACTCAACAAGTCTCTCTATGGTCGGCTCCTCGGGCTTGGTACTCGGGTTTGCCGCGTTCTGCGGTCTCGGGGCTCCACGGGGGGCAAAAGTCCGACACTTCTCTGTTTTGTCTATCGCCATGGGGCGAGGCGCATACCTTTGCTCTATGTTGACAACATTGTCCTCCACGACCTCAATCCATAGTTGCCGATTGCTTGATCTCTTCTTTGTAGCGGGGAGTTTGCTATGAAGGATCTCGGTCAACTTCACTTCTTGAGTGTCTTTGTTGGCGGCGCCCTTCATGCCTCTTCTGCACCTTTTGACGGTATGCTCTTGATATCCTCGGCGGGTTGGGATGGCCAATTGCAAGCCATGTGCCACTAAGCTCTATGCTGTGCGGGCAATCGTGGTGGATCCTATTGCCATCCGGGTCTAGCTAGTGCATTGCGATTACCTCACCTTCACCGGGCCTAACCTAGCATATGTCGATTCACGCGTGTCGTCTTCATATGCATGATCCACGGGAGTCACATCTTGCGGCAATGAAGCGCCTCCTCCGCTACATCAGGTGGCACCAGATTGACTTGGCTGGCTCTCCATCGGTGCGGCCGTTAGCTCTTGGTGAGCTTCGACCCCCTCACCAAGACCACCCTCGTTAGCGGCCAGCGGACAAAGCATGTCGAGATCGACTTGCACTTTGTTTGCGGCCAGGATTGGCTATCGGCGATGTTCGGGTGGTCCACGTCCCAACCACCTCCCGGTTTATCGACATCTTCACCAAGGGTGCGCTCCTCGGCGTTCTCGTAGTTTCGATCTAGCCTTAGCGTAGCGGTGGCTGGTTGTGGCTACGGGGCCAGGGGAGGAGGGGGGTTGCCCACCCTTCTAGGGTTTGGAGGAATACACAATACAATATTCCCTAACAAGTGCTACCTCTTAAGATATTTACATTTGAAGTATGAAATAAAATGTGAAATTTTTAAAATGTAAACTAATGGTCAAATTTGCATATTGAAGACCTTGGCAATATCAAAATCAACATCTTTTTGTGGACGGATAGACTATGCTACATTAAATACTCCCTACATTTCCAAATTATAAATCCCTTTGTCTTTTTTGGTGCATCAAATTTGCTATGTATCAAGTTAAGCGACTTATAATTTGGTATGTAGAGGTTAGGAATCAGAACAGTTTTACAATTTGGGAAACATGAATGCAGCAAAAAGGAAACTGACCTGGAGGAGTTCTGGCAAATATCCACTGAAACGAAATTATTGCTGAAAAAAGACTTCTGTTGTGAGGGACAACAGCACGGGTAAGACTTGATCATTTTTTTTTTTTTTTTATTATCTAGTCCATGAACAATAAATTCCCAAAACTTGTTGTCTTGTTTACAGTCAAGGTTGATCTTCAAAGAATAATTCTTCACTGATTGGCATGAATGAAACAGCACAAGGATAGATAACCCCCAAAGAAATTGGAATTCAGTTCTGTCCAATTTGACCATACAATGCCCAGATATAAATGTTTGTTCAAATAAATTGCCAGGCTTATTCTCGTCAAACTCCACAGGTGCAGCATCAAGAGCTGTTGCTTGAAGAATTAATAACCAAACTTCATCAAGATACCTCTGCACCTTGGGCCGAGACTAATAATGACTGAATCCCATCAAGGAATGGCTTGTACTGTAAAAAGGATAGAATATAAACCATTTATGATTATAAGTTTATATTTATGATTATAAGATCCTTGGAAATGAATTGTTGAGGCTCGTTTGACTGTCTTACATTGATTTTTGAGTGCAAACCAAAACTTATTGAAACATAATCCTTGAGTGCTCGAATCAGTATTTTCCTAATAGAGCTGAGCTGTTTACAAGTGAAGGTGTCAATTGCTGGTATTCATCAGGAGCATTTTCCTTCATCCTCAAGAATTGATAGGTGTTACACTTGACTGCTGCATGTGCAGTTAGAAGGCGAAAACTTTATCTGTCAGTTACAAAAACCTAAGGTTAGATACTAAGGACACTAAGATATCGAGACAAACTGAATAAATGTGACAATTTAGGATCACTGGAATACCTTGCACACTACCCAGTCAGCAAAAGATGGATAAAATAGGCCCTCTATGTCTTAACGGGCGTGTTATCAGAGAAAACAAGCGATTAAGAGCTACTCTATCCCCACCAATTATGCTGCTTGTCATAACCTGTTTTGTTATGAAGCAAAGATGTGTCAGCAGCAATATTTAACAAATACTTGTGTGCCAAGTCTGACTAAAAGTAGTGATATTGACATATTGTGATAAAAAGCAAATCAGGAATTTTGTTTTAGTTCTGAGACAAACCCTTGTAGCGAGTTCAAGTCCAGCCTCCAAAAAGAAGTGGACCAGAAGCAGTGCTTATAGCCATTCTAACAGCAGAAACAAGTTGGGCCTGCACTTTGAAAATAAATATGTTTACCATCAGCAAAATTTCCTTTAAATGATTAAATAATACCTATACAGATAGACATTGTCAGTATTCATAAGAAATCTCAGGCTTTTTTTCTTTCGCACAATCATTAAGATATTTAATCTCATACCAAGGTAGCAGATTTTCTTTCTGTTTAAAAAAAAAAGGAACTAAGGATTGATCTGAGAATCACCTGAAATTGTTCCAACAAGATATGGCCAGGAAATTCAGGATCTACTGCCTTGCCAAACTATAAAAATGAAATAAACACAATAATTATGATAAATTTGCAATAGCATTTAAGACTGTACATCAGAATAAACTCATAGTTGAAAGAAATATAAACCTTGCCCAAAAAAGGGTGAACTTTTAACCAATACCTTAACTCTTTTTTTAAAAAAATGAGGGAGAAAGGGTGAACTTTTAACATCTCCCTTAATCATAATCCATAGCACTAGTTAAAAAATCATAGAAAGACTAGCACATGATTTGTGATAAGAAATTTTAATTTCGAAATTAGTTATTGAAGGAGAAGGTGGAATATTGGTTGTATTGCATTGGGCCTCATGGGATGATTATATACAGTACATTGAACTAACACCCCACATGGGTAGACAATGTCATACTATTCCTATTACTCTAACAGTTATGACTTGGAAGACAGGGTAGGCCAGTGAGATGAAGGTATCATGAATGTAAACCAAAGAGCAAAAACAAAAAAAAATTCCCGAACACACAGGAGAGGTCCGTATCATTAGTATTAAGAAGAATAAGGAATCTAAGCAACTCAAATAACACCTTTGAAGGCATGACAATTACAGCAGAAAAAAAAAAACAACAAAGAACAAACTAAGTAACAATGATACCAGTCATGGAAAAAGCTACGAGCCCTTTGGCTACCGCCACACATCACAACATGGCCTCATCTTTAATATTCTGCATAATGGAATTAAAATTGGACTGAGATCCCTCAAAACACAACCATTTCTATGCTTCCAAATCCACCAAGCCACCAGGACCACCAAAGGACAGAGCAAGAAATGGAGTCAATGCAGCGGATATTAATGGCACAGCATAGATGGCCCTGACAGCACATGTGCATGCAAACAGACATAAAACAACAATTTGTTTGTTCCCTTCAAAAAAAAAAAAAAAAATGTTTAACCCTAAAGGTTTGAATCAGCAATACCCCTGCTTATCAAGAAACCTCAGTTTCCACGGTCACAATTCAAGTATCACCACTAAATATATCTCTGCAACTATGTTATATGGTCTATAAAGTTTTTTTTTAGGATGCATCCACCAACCATTTTATATAGCCAATGCCGATACTCCATAAGATAACTTTCGGTTAAAAAAGTGGAATTTTCAGTAACAAGTTTTTTATCAACAGGAGCATATATATACAAATCAGGTGAAGTGTGCAAAGAAACTTTGGCAAGTCACATCAATAAGGTAGTCGGTCATAGAATAACCTCAAATATGTATTTGGTTTCTTCTTTAACACAAATAGAATCATAATAAGTTAAATAGTAGATATCTCTATCCATGCTGTGTTTAATAAGGTGCATAAAATCTTTTTTGAGGAAAATCAGGTGCCTAAAGTTGCTAACAATAAGAATGCACTGTTGACAAGCCATGGCTGTCTTTGCAAAATGTTACCAATAAGACAATAAGTGTGAGTGATTAACATCATGTGTCACCAGGCTAAATACGGGCCAATGGCTCGGCCCAAAAAAGGTCCCGCAAGGTGGGGGGCTCTAGGGGACCCAACGGCCTGCTTCCCCAAGGAGTCCAGAGTAAATTAGAATTAGGAATAGAATAGATAAGGATAGAGTTTGTTAGGAAAGGAGAGTCATGTAACCATTCAGATCTTAGGGACTACAAATGTAGGGGTCATGTAACCATTCAGATCTTAAGCAAGAATAGAGCAATTACTCTCCCTCTCTCTGTCTTCCAGCCGCCAACACACCTCCCACTCCCTGGCCCCGTGCCTGCCCGGCCCTAGCCACCGCTGCCCTCTCCCTCCCCCATGCTAGCAGCAGCAACCACAGCCCCACCCTAGAGAAGGGCTGTGACATCATGGTACATAGTAGGGCTTCTTATTTATCTCTAGTCCATAATCTCAAAATAGATGGCACACCTTATCCATTATCAAAACACAAAAGCTTCACGCCCTATTGGTTGCATTCCTTCAAATTGCCCAGTACTTATCTGCCATCCAAAGGTAGTTGTCATCCATAAGTTAGTTATAAATTTAGCACAAATCTTCACCCAATAGTTTCAGCATCTAGAATATGAATCTATGTAAAACCTGATATGCAAAGTGAGACCAGTTCCTGTAGCTTAAGCACTAGCCAATCATTTGACAGATAAGTCCCTTTAGATATTGCATTCCTTGCCAACAAGAGGTCAAAATGAGCAGGTTCTGCACCAACTGCAATTGGTACATGGCTAACACATCTGTTTTAACACAAAAGGAAAACATTTGCAATAATAATAATAAATTAGTGGACATCTTTGTAACATATTGATCTTCACGAAGCAAAAATAAATAAAAATAAGAGTACATAAAATAAAAAAAAAGCAAACATACTCTGCTTAAAAACCCCTGGTACGATATCTCAGGTGCTTATTCCTTGGAGGAAACTGGCTGGATATAGAACCAGCCCGTGAACTTGCTCCTGCTTTGAGCTGGAAATCATGTTGTCTTCATCTTCTCCATAGTTTACATCATTCTCAGATGTACTATTAGGGAATTATGTCCAAAACTTGATAGAACTTCACCTGTGTTTCTTCTAATTGATGTAGCAAGAACCTATGTGACATAAAAAAGAAAAATGGCATCAGTTTAGCAAACTCCAACGCAAAATTTCCCCAGCACTAATCATGAATTGATAAAATGAATGAACTAAGAAAAGTCTTATCATCATGCACACTAAATGCATTATGTAATCTACAAAAGTCACCAAAGTACACAAAATAATGTGATTTACAAATTCAAAAGAAATGTTTTTTTTTTTAATTAAGGCGTAAACGAAAAAAATATGTTCACAATAGGTATATATTCCAAAAACCTTTCTTCAATTAATCGTAGTTAAGTGCTCACAGACCATATATTATCCAGTGTCAATGGTTACAATGGCTACACTCTTCCTCTTTCATTATTGGTATCCTGTATCCTGGCAGGAAATAATGCATGGAAATCACTACAAGATGCATAAAGGAAATAGAAACAGATGTGTTTTTGTGGTGGTGGTGGTGGGGGGGTGGAGTTCTCCAAATATCTATGCTATTATGCAGGACATTAAGGATGAACCACTATGATGCCATGTTCTTGTGCATGTCCGGAGAACAATCTTGGTAGCATTTTTGGCACTAATTGTGGTTCATCTAGGCTGCTGGTTGCATTTATTTTTTTTTTTTTTTCTTTGGTATAAACCTATTGTAGGTCATTTGCCATAACAGGCCTGTTGAATCTTAGAGTCTCCTTTTTCTTAATATAATACATAAAGGAAAAAAAAAAATCAAATCAAAAAGTAAAATATAAAGTACACATACAATATTTCGCAAAACTGCCAGCCACCGTGATGGGACGTAGTGGACATGATGTATACAATAAGTGAATAATAATAGTTGCACCTAACCAACATCGCTATTCTGCACAGTTGAATATTAAGTGATTAGAATACATTGATTTAGTCAATTGAGTTAAGTTAAATTTTTAAAAAAGATAAAGTAATGTCGGTAAACTTATGTCTAATGAATCATAGTGATATATCTGAAAAAACAGGAAGATAAGTTGCAGGTTTGGCATAAGACATCCATATATGTAAAGTTATAAACAGAACATTTTGAATGACACATAATATTGAGTGGGCACCTGGAAACAAACAATATAAGAACGCATGAATACAGTTCACCATAAGGCAAATACACATACTTCCACTGGTCACGAATATAAGTCCATCTTGATTAATTCTAAGAACCTTTTTTTATCTTTGACTATCAGGAAGACAACTAAAGTTTTACAGAGATAGCTCACAAATGATTAGAATTACTAAATTAATTACAAAACATACTTTCATTATATATAGACATTTGCAGTAAAAGTATCATATGGAGACCGTCTATATATCTCATGAACTTGTATTTGTGACAGTAGGATACATCATATACACAAATAGAATAACATACTCAGAATCTGTCTCCTCATCAAGCATACTGAACAGATTCTCTTCAATATTCTCATCAATCATTGCAGCCTGGTAGAGAAGATTCAGCAATATAAGATAAGCAAATTACAATTGCATACAAAAAAACATCAAAAATGAAAAATGTAGTCAGATAAAGGATATCAAAGGATATCTGGTGCAAATGGGCTAAATGTTATAAAAGTTGAAATTTTTGTTGCAAACATTGCCTTGGTTTCATGAATTGGTGTTCGCATATGTTGCATGAAACGATGAAAGAATGTTGCAGCAATCATAGCAGCGTCGGTCGTATTTGTTAGATGTATGGTGTATAGTGTATTTTCCTCTTTGTGTAAGGGCTTAGATGCATATATGCCCAACTCATGTACATGTTTGGGCTGTTGGCTCCTTGGAATAGTTGAGCTCCATTCCTTCTAACATGGTATCGGAGCTAGGTTCTAGGTTTACCTTGTGCTCCTCCGTCCACGCCGGCTTTGGAGCTCCGCCGCTCGTCGTCCGCGGGGGCGTGCTCTCCTCGGCTAGGCACGCGCCCGTCGCGGGCCCTCTGTAGCCGGCGCGGCCCGCGCGCTCTTCCTCGGCCTCGCGCTCTCTCTTCTTGGCGGTGCTGGGTGCCTCTCCCCCCTCGTCCTCCCTCTGGCGCGCGGGTGCGGCTCTACTCTGCTGGCACTGCCGCGATTACGCTTAAGCGCGGCTGCGCTCTCCACACCCGCATCTCCTATTGTTCCTCTCACGGCGGTTTGCCGAGATTCCACGTTGTCCGGTGATTTTTGATGGCACCAATTATCATGATTGGGTTCCACATATGCGTGGTCTTCGGCTTTGGGAGTTTCTCATCGGTGAGCTACCTTGTCGATATTGCGTCGATCGTCGATGCAGCCGGTGATTCCTCCGTAAAATCAAGAGGAACAAAAGAAGATTCTTGAAGATTATGATGATGATTTGGCCTCTTACATGTCTCATTTTTCGGGCTTATCGGACTTGGTTGGATGAAGATGCTTCGTCTTTGGGGCTGTTCTTCTTGCTAGTATGGAAAAGCATGTGGCGGGGGAGAGGTTACCGGCTTGATCATGCTGCCGGATGTGGGCCTTTCTTCGTCGGCACTATGAGCCCTACGGTCGATCCACTTATATTCTTTTGCTTTACGTCGGGAGCGGCTCTCATGCCAGGGGTGGCTTGATTCGGTTGAGGACTTCTTTGGCTATGCAGGCGATATGGCGTGAGCTTGACACTCTTAGTCCTCGTTGTCCCGGATACTTGTGACTCCTCGGGGAAGCAACAGAGTCACCTTGAGCTTATCGCACATATGACTTCTGACTTCGTCTGTGCACAGGCCGAGGCCTCTTAGGTGGCTCAATTACTTGCTCGTGAGCCTTGTGTGTCTCTCGATGGAGGCTCTTGCCGCCGCTCGTAATGAGGAGACCCGTCTTCGTTCTGGGCTGGTCTGCCGATCGTCGCCCCCTCGGGATTAGCGGCTGATGCGGCATTCTTGGTTCTCTTCCCAAAGTCATTTCGGGGACTCGCGATTCGGTGGCCTTCGTTGTAACTACGTGGCAAAAGATGGGCATGATGAGGATCATTGTTACAAGAAGAAGAGGCAGGCTCGGTCTCGTCGAGGTGGTCGTTCTTCCACAGGCTCGATCTCACCGCATCCCGATGCACAACAAGAGATACTCATGTTACTGGCGCCATCTTCTTCGCGTTCCTCGCACCTCTACCGGAGCTTGAGGGTGCATCGAGTTCGGATTCTCGTCACCACTGGGACTCTTGGCCGCGTGTCACTCATGCCCCGTACTATCGTCGGTCCTCAATCTTCTATTGAGAGACCACCATCCACTTCAGGTATCTTGCCATGGATACTTGATTACGGTGCTTCTTTTCATATGACACCTCCACGGTACTGTCTTTCTTCTATTTGCTCTCCTTCTATTCCTCTCATTGTTTCAAACCGCCGATGGCTCGTCTCTTTCGGTTGTTGTTGGTGTGGTGCTCTTTCTTCTTCTTCATTTCGAAGTTCCTAAAGTTTCTTATGCAACTTATTTCTGCGGCCAACTTCGCGATCATGGTTGTCGTGTTATGATTGATTCGACTCTTGTCGTGTTCGGGATCTCAAAGACGGGTCTTCTAGTTGGTACTAGCCCGCCGCCGTGATTCTCGGCGTCTTTGGGAACTTGATTGGCGGCCGTCTTCCTACCGCTGCCTCGTCCTTCTTGACTTTTCCCGATACACCTCTCTCCACTATGCTTCCTCCGCCACATTCACCACCTGCCACCTCCACCAACTCCACCACCTTCACCACCTCCTCCACTACCCCCCCGAGCTCACTTCCCATGCTCCCTCGGTCATTTATGCTTCCAAACCTCTTTTGTGATTCACACCCTACAAATCGTCGGCTCCCGGCCTTCCTCGCCTCTGTAGAGTCTCCCTTCGATGTCTCCCCTCTTCCAGGAGCCATCTTCGGTTGATGATTCTTTATCTCAACCCTCCTCTCATATAACCTTAGCGATCGTGGCTCGCTAAAACCACGTTGGCGGTATGGTTTTTGCTAAAGCTTGTCGCTTCTGGCCGGCCACATACCATGATGCCATGGGTCATCCCGAGTGGCAACTTGCCATGGCTGAGGAGATTCTTTGCTCTTGAGCACTGCGGCACTTGGGATCTTGTCCTCTTCCTTCTCATGCACGTCCCATCACGTGCAAATGGGTTTATAAGATTAAGACCAATCGATGGTTCTCTCGGCGTTATAAGGCTCGTCTTGTTGCTGTGGTTTTCGGCAAGAGTATGGTCGTGATTATGATGAAACATTTGCTCCCGTGGCTCACATGACCCTTTGTTCGTACTCTCCTTGTTGTGGCCTCTGTTAGGTGCTCGCTTGATTTCGCAACTTGATGTCAAAAAATGCTTTCCTCAATGGTGAACTTCGTGAGGAGGTCTACATCGCGACCACCAATTCGGTATTTTGTTCCTCATGGCATGGTTTGTCGTCTTCGTAAACTCTCTTTTATGATGCGAAACAAGCTCCTCGTGCTTGGTTTCGGCACTCTCATGGTCGCCTCTTCTTCTTCTTTATGTTGATGATATGATTATAGCGGTGATGATTTTTGAGTATATTGGCTTTGTCAAGGCACGCCTTGGTGACGCGTTTCTTATGTCGATCTTGGTCCTCTTTGTTATTTTCTTGGGATTGAGGTCTCTTCCACCTCGATGGTATTTACTTATCCCAAAAAATAATACATTCAAGATCTTCTTGCTAGCTCTTGTCTCAGCGATCACCGCTTTGCGGGTGAGACTCCCCATCGAGCTTAATCTTCATCTCCGTGCTCTTGATGGCAAACCTCTTGCTGATCCTTTTCGGTATCGTCATATTGTTGGGAGCCTTGTCTATTTGGTCGTGACCCGATCGACATTTCATATCTTTGTTCACATACTTAGTCAGTTTGTTTCAACTCCCACTCATGTCCATTATAGTCATCTTCTTGGTGTCTTGCGTTACCTTCGTGGAACCATTACTCGTCGTCTGTTCTTCCCCGCATTCTAGCTCTTTCAACTCCAAGCCTACTTTCGGATGCTACTTGGGCTAGTGACTGATCATCGCTCTCTTTACGCCTATTGTATTTTTCTCACCGGTGGTTCTCTCACCGCTTGGAAGACAAAAAGCGGGAGGCGTGGTATCTCGTTCGAGTGCGAGAGGCTTTGGGCGCTATGGCTCTTGCAACGGCGAGAGGTTACTTGGCCGATGGTTACTTGAGGATTTCGGTGTTCGGCTTCTACGCCTACTCCTCTTACGTCGGATAGTATCGGTGCTATCAACATAGCTCGTGATCCTGAAGCATGAACTCACCAAGCATATTGGAGTCGATGCATATTATACTCGGGCTCGGTGCGAGGATGATGTCATTGCTCTTAAGCTATGTGCCCTCATTTCTGAGTTGCTGATTTCTTCACCAAGGCACGACGCGAGCTCAGCATCGGTTCTTTCTCTCCAAACTCGGTGTTTGTGATCCACCTTTGGTTTTTTTTGAGGGGGGGGGTGGGGGGGGGGGATGTATATGGTGTATAGTGTATTTTCCTCTTTGTGTAAGGGGCTTAGATGTATATATGCCCAACTCATGTACATATTTGGGCAGTTGCCCCCTTGGAATAGTTGAGCTCCATTCCTTCTAGGTCGCATCATAAGCAAACACAGTTTTCAATAAAATTTCCACGTTTCAAACACTTAGACCATGTAAACCAGATGACCCCATCTTTAAGAATATGATGACATAATCAGATTTGAAATTAACTTAAAAACTCAAATCTTTTTCAATACACTCTAGAATTGTACATAAATTTACTGGCATCCAAAATGGTATAATTGTTGTGAAAAAACATGTTTACTTAACTGCAGAGAAAATTGTCTATAATTTTTACACTTAATAATACCCCCATTGAACTCACAGTCATTACAAAAGATCATAAAAATAGAACTTAAGGAGATGAAACAGATATTGCTCTGAGTTTGGCATTGTAGATGTGAGCAACATAAGGCTGATAGAAGAAACTGCAAGGCATTTGAACTGAAATACAGTACTGAAATGAAGTATCTCAGTTTGCAGGCCTTACGGATCCCTTTCAACCAGATGACTTGGCGTCGACACTGCTAAATACCTAAGACTTGGCTGTAGCAAAAAATAAATAAATTATATAACACTATGAGAGAGGAGATGCTAATAAGTATTTTCTCCTACTATGATATGCAGTTCTCATGCGTATTCAAGGGGAAAAACTAGAATTAGTAAATAGCAGCAGTATCTACCTGTCTTGAGTAAAGAGTTGGGAT
This sequence comes from Hyparrhenia diplandra, assembly GCA_015847255.1. Taxonomy (NCBI): domain Eukaryota; kingdom Viridiplantae; phylum Streptophyta; class Magnoliopsida; order Poales; family Poaceae; genus Hyparrhenia; species Hyparrhenia diplandra. The sequence goes on from JADLZK010007183.1 coordinate 58,683, forward strand.
AAGACCTTGAACATGCAAGTGCACAGGAACAGCTTTGAGGAGCAAAAGAACAAGCTGCTGGGCAAATCTAACCGATCTGCAGATTATGTCAAATTTCATGTAAAATATTACAGAAAATGCTTTCAAAGATTAATTATTAATTTGGCCTATCTAACCAGATGCTTGTTAATAACAATACAAGTTCTTTATGTCAATACTTACTCTAAGCGTAGACATTTCATTTGAGGAACTTATCTCTGCAATGACAGACTGAAATTGGAACAGAAAAAAAATCACAAACCAGCTTCTTTAGAGACAAAAATAGTTGAAGGACTGCAGTTCACGTCTATCAAAAACTGAGAATACTCCCTCAATTGTTAAGTGCTGGTCATTTTATTCTTGAATATGAGGGCTTAATAAGAATATGAAAAATGGCAACCTTTACAGCCTAATATATACGATACATAATCCCCAAAACTACAGCCACTTAATGGCATAATGACATGTAGGTGTGGGGTCTAGCTTGCGCACCAGGGGTGTGTGTGAGTTTGTCGCGGGCGTGGTGGTGCGAATCGGTGCATGAGTTTCAGATACTACAACTTGTACTTTCGAAGAGTTGAGGTATCACAAAAAAAAAGCTTGCACACCAGATTTTGAGTTTCCACTTGTCATCTCTATGCTCTACAGCAAAACACAGGACAAGGATTAAGATTAAAATCAGATGGAGTTCGTAAGCACAACATTGCCTAGGCTCCCTTGGGCTTTGGATCCTAGGCGATGCTTACTCCCAGGGGTGAGCTCTCAGCGATAATGTGACCCAATAAGGGGAAAGTGCAGAGCAGGAGATTAGAGGAGAGGAGGGTCATGTTGTCAGAACTCTGCATCTCCAATTCTATCAGTTTCAGCTTCAATTTTCTCAGGCTTTAGCTGTTAGAGGCGTATGCCATGGGCCTATTGGGCCTAGAGTGGCAGTTTAACCCATTTGTGTTAGGGTTAATTAGCGATAAGGGGTGGCTTCCTTAGGAGTCAAGTAAGCAGTCAAGTAAACCTCTCTATATAAGGATAGATTTATATCAATCTAATCAAGCAAGAATCAGAAGGGAAAACCCTTCCCTCTTGCATGGCGGCTCTCTCTCAACCTCGCGGCCCTCAGCCCATAAACAATACCCACGAGGCACTCTAACACCGCGGGTGCGCAGATTTAACTCCCCCTCAACTCTCACCACTCAATCCCAACAGCCACATAACATCTGGTATCGGAGATGCCGGGTTCCGATGAACCACTGCGGATCCTGGCCAAGGGTGTCGGCCGACCTAAGCCACTGCGAATCCATGGCCAGCGTGCTGCTTGCCTCGCCTACAAGGTGGCGTCTCAGCGTATAGGGATGATGTGGAAGCCCGACTATCAGCAACCATCACCACCATGCCACCGCGGTGTTCCCCTACAGCTGGCCAGGCTATGGGACAACAGCCGTCTCCATGCCTGATTCCACTGCGGATCTGTCCCAACTTCCATGGCCCTACTTCGTCGATCATTCATACAGCATGGGCAGCACACCATCTTCAAGCGGCGAGCCATGTCATCCTGCAGACCGGCCGCGTGGAGGGATGTTGGAAACATAGAGCGGATCAGAGACTAGGGTAGGACTGCCGGAGGGCAACTTGGCCTTGAGTCCCGCGGATTGAAAGCAAAGTGCAGGTATATCTGACAAGACTTGGTGCCCAGCCCCCCTTGCTCATATAGGGTGGCCAACAACCCCAGAGGCATATTCTAACAGCTAAAAGCATATCCTTTTTATTCAACTTGGTTGCCAAGGCACCATATTCATCTTGGCTGTGAAGAAGGCACCATTATAGGTAAAACATCAAAGCAAACTAAGCTACTGACTAACCAAGGTAAATACTGGCTAATGCTATCAGAGGGACTTCAATCTGGGTCTGATCGTCGGGGGATCTTTGGCATGCAGTTTCACCCAGGCGCGAGTCTGCGGTGGAGGTTAGGGGAGCGCTCCTTTGCGTTCTCCATCGAAAGTCATCCACTCTTCTCTGTGCAGTGAAGACCAGCGGCCGTCCGGTGAGAAGGCATGGGGGTCACCAGCTGGAGCGCGGCGCTACCCCTTCTGCCATCGGCCACCACAAGGGCACACCTTACGACCACTTCGGATGGCCAGACATGCACCCTTTCGTCCAAATGGCGTCCATGGATCGGGAGGCTGTACGTGCAGGTTTGGCATGCGGATGGTATCCACCTTTTGTTCAGGAGTCCAAAATAAAGAGTCCAGAGGTTGAGAATGGCAAAATAAAACTGAGATGTAAAGGCTTGCTTTTAGGTGATATTATGCTTATTATCGGAGTCGGGTCATCGTTATAAGTTGGTTGGGTTGCAGCTCAAGGGGACGACTGCATGTCGGAGGGTGTGTGTTAGAGGCATATGTCATGGGCCCTGCTCGGGCCTAGAGTGGCAGTTTAGCCCATTTAGTGTTTAGGGTTAATTAGAGATAACAGATAAGGGTGTCTTCCTTAGGAGTCAAATGCAAGCCTCTCTATATAAGGAAAGGAGATGTATTAATCTAATCAAGCATGAATCCGCGGCCATGGGCAAAGCCCGTGGCCAGCCTTCTCACCCTCGCAGCCCTCAGCCCATGAACAGTACCCCATGCACTCTAGCACTATTGGTACTGTACCCGTCAGTCACCATCGGCTCCCTCAACTCTCTCCACTCCAATCCCAACACAGCCACCTAACATTAGTAATCTGGGAAAGCAGAGTCATAGTTCAGGGCTTTGGTCAATTGACTTCACTGTTAATTTTCAGATTTTAAACAGTGCTTAGTGTTCTGTTGATGACTGTGAACATGGTATTTAAGACCTGGGCTGGGTGTATGAAGGGATCTTATAGAAGAACAAAACCCTACCCATTATCAGTACCATTAGAAACCATCCTTTGGTTTTTACATTTAAGGTGCTAGCAGGCCTGATGGTGTTTAAGGTGGAAGCTCTATACGGGCCAAATGTTGCTGGGCTGGGCATTAAAATATGCAGTTGCAGTTGCAAGTGTCACACAGTATCAGCAGCATATCACAGCTTAAAACTTTTTACTTTTTAAGCCATATGTTTTATACCTCCATACCCATATTAGATCGTATTATGCTGTATCGCAGTATCCTGTCATATAGATACGGGTACATCAACCTTAAGTATCAGTGATACATAGGTAAGAACAGTCTAACCTTGCAACGTGAAAGAATGTGCTTTACCGGGAACAAGCTCTGGACCAAGAACAGCAACTATTGCATTGATGAGATGACCAATTCCCTGTCGAAGATCCACATATCCATTTTTCTTCCAAGGAGAATCTCCATAGCAAGGAAAAGTGTCCCCTATGTGACAGAATATTAAAGCATCCATTACAAATTTGCAATCAACAATACAAGCACATGATATTGTATGCTTACTGCACAAATAAGAAACAAAAGTGACATCAGGCGTAATAATAAGATAAATCGCTTTGAATCTGTATGCTGGCAAAAGCACAAAGATGTGTGCCACTTTCAGTTTCATGGAAGAATTCAGAAAAAAGAATATAGGAAACCTTCCTCAGATTAAAGAAAAAAATAGAACAGTTGATAAGAAATTAAGTAAAATAGGATGACTATCTGGCTCTTTATAGGAAGCCACTGAGAAGTTAAGCCTAGTGCTACTCTCAATGTATCTAGTTATCTATCTAAGCTTTTACTATTCTAGTAATAGTTTCAGCTAGTTTCTTAGCATCAAAAGTAAGCATCTCTTTATGCAGTAGAATCTGCTGTAGTAGTTGAATTATTTCCTTGTAAACCAAGTTTCCTTTTCTATATAATGACAATAAGCAGCTATGGC
>JADLZK010007184.1:0-56121 GCA_015847255.1 Hyparrhenia diplandra
CATAGACAAATCGTATCCGACAAAATTATGTTTGTGTGTTTATATTTTATTGCATCTAGTCACCTTATATGTTCCATTAGAGGTCTCATGTTTCTTGTCTAGTATAGAAAACATTTGTTGCATTGGCTTGCTTTTTGCATGTCTGTGTAAAAACATCGGTAGGCAACCAAACATGAAAAATATTGCATTTGGATATAGACTGCAGTCAAGCAATTAGATCCATAGATCGATAGCCAAAACGGATTAGACTAAATGAACAGCACAAGGCATATGGCCCATAGGTAGTTGTGTTCGTGCTGGCACGACCAGGCGTGCTTGAGCATGACCTTTAGCTTGTATAGCCTGTTTAATGAGGAGGCCTGCTAACTTCAAACTATATTAATCAAGACAAAATATTTATACAAAAACAAATGAAGGCACACAGACACAAACTATGCAAACCACAAAATATGTAAAGAGTTTTGCAATATAACAGTATAAACTATATTGTCACAAATATTCTCATTCAATGCATTAATTACATTGAGCCATCTGCCATTGATGACCTCATATAAGGCCTTTTCATCTCATGCACTGTTATCTAACTGCCTTCTCATGGAACTACTTGTTATACATGTAAGGTACATGTATAATAAGCATATAAATTAAAACGACATTATCTGATTTAGCAATAGCTCAATTGCAGACTTAGAGCTGCCTTCTTCCTTGATGCACTTGATGGCTTTGTTCCTTAAATCTTTGGCCCTCTGTCTCATTTGCCTTCCTTCTTCCATACAAAGTAACTTTGTAACAGCCCTCTCGATCTTGCCCCTCTCCAAGTCACCATCTAGCTCAAATCCTATCTTCCACACTTCTTGGACATACCTCATATTTATCATCTGATCTGCAAAATGGGGTCTACATATCATTGGGACACCTTCGCAAATGCTCTCTAGAGTTGAGTTCCATCCATTATGAGTCCAAAATCCTCCAATTGCATGGTGCCGTAAAACTTCTTGTTGTGGGAACCCGGGGCACCACCATTCCCCTTCCATGTGTCGCCTCCTTAAAGCCATCGGGAAGGCTCACACCATTAGAGGATTTGACCAAGTTATGACGACGAATAACCCACAGAAATGGCATTTTCTTGTTGGCCAAGCCCCATGCTATCTCCAACAGTTCCTTTTCATCTATAGATGCCAAGCTCCCAAAGCTCACATATAGAACAGATTCCACCTCTTGCTTGTCCAACCACTCTAAACAAGCCCAATCTTGTGCTAACAATCTGTCGTCAGTGCTTAAAGAAATCTTGTGAAGTGGCCCAATATGATATATTGGAACTCCGATGCCATTGGCAATCTTTTCAAGATCAGAATTCTCAAGGTCTCGGAAGGTGTTAAGTATGACACCAGAAGAACTCCTTGCTGCATCCACTAAACATTCTAGGCATTTTGTCATATTAGCATGTGTAGTAGTGGACGAGAACACCATGTCTCTTAGTTGTAGTGGTGTAAGATCATCTATTGGCATGTCCAACTGGGACTTGTCGGAATATAATTGAAAAACAATGAGAAATGGTCAGTGCACATAAACAATTATAACTTCAGTTGGTAGCACTAGTAACATGGTACATATGAAAATCTGAGTTGTATGGGTTTGTTTCTAATTAAATGTAAGTATAATCTCAGCCAGGAGTGGGCAAAACCATGCATGATAAATACTACTTCATTCATTTTAAATTATAAGATGTTCTGTCTTTATATTACTTTTATTATGTATCGACATAGTGTACGTATATGTAAGTACATATAGAAATCTAAAGTTTTCCATTTTTTCAATTTCAAAGAGAAGATTGCAAAAAAAATGCACATGTAAACAAATCTAGTTTTTTTTTCGTTACCAGCTCACCATCTAATAATCTAAAGTTTCTCCATTGCTCACCATCTAATAATCTAAAGTTTCTTTTTCAATGCAAAAACCTTATATGCAAGTTGACTAACAAATTTCCCTATGATTTTACCTCTCTAGTATACTTAGTAAGTGCTATCGTATATCCCAAATTATAGATCATTTTGGCATTTCTAGGTATAGAGCTTTCGTTAATCACCTAGATATATATATCTAGATATATAATAAAAATTGTGTACCTAAAAAGATAAAATGGCCTATAAAATTGGAGCACGCGCGTGTACTCCATATGTGGGATTGAGATGATTGTGGGTATTAAAAAAACCCCTTGTAGTTGCATGTGGGTTTATTTAACACCCTTAATCGTGTTCCTCCCAACCAACATAAAGTCAGCATTCAGATACTGGGAGGCTTGCTAATCGAGTGTCGACAAAAAAAATATATTATATGATAATACCACGTTGATCTTGATATCGACTTAAAAGATTATTTTTTTGACCGAAGACTTAAAAGATTATCAACTGTACTGTTGGCTTAAAAACTATAATAAATCAGTTTTAATGTCTTTATATCTTAGAGAAAAAAAAAGCTAGATGTCATATTATCAAGGTTATCTTCTTCTACACACACATGTGACACATGGGTAGTATTCTAGTCTACGGATTGATAGCCACTGGAGTGCATGTGGTTTAATTCTTTTGATGGTTGAGGAGGCTTGTGTTTACTTATATAACTTCTAGTGTTTACAGTAAATTAAAGCAATGAGATGCCCTAACGAACATTCTGCAGCATTTGCTTGGGGTGTTTTGGCAGTCAGTTTGTGTGTATGTCTGTGGGTCCCGCCTTGTCTCCGCCCTTGGCGTGGCCATGATGCATGTGTATGCTTGCGTTGACCTAGAACATGAGATGGCGACAAAGGCCAGAAACTGCAAAGCACAGTGACGAGTCACCTTTCGATGTCAGCGGAAGGATGCCCTTGTCGCAGAGCGCCGGGAACGCCATGTACGCGACGAGGCAAGCGGCGCCGCCGGTGCGCAGCACGAGCGTGGGCACGCCGAGCTCCTGGGCCACCATCTGCATTCCGCGCAGGTTGGAGTCCACCACCAGGCACGCCGGCGCGTCGGCGTCGTCCTGGGCGAGAGCCTGGCGCAGGCGGTCCCGGAACGGCTCCTGCAGGCGGTCGTTGATCCGCAGCAGCGCGCCGGGGATGTCGGCGTCCGAACCGGACGCGACGAGGTCGGCCCACGCCGGGCCCTCGCCGACGGGGACGAAGCGGTACTCCGGAGGGTGGCGCGACGGGTCGGGCGCGTTGAAGGCGGCGTGGAAGACGGTGATGTCCAGGCCGCCCCGCGCGTGCAGCACTCCGGCCAGCTGCAGCATCGGGTTCAGGTGGCCCTGGAACGGCAGCGGGAACATCAGCACGCGCCGACGCCGTGCGACGCCGGAGCTTGCGGGAGGGATCGACGACGCCGTCGCCATGACTGCCTCCTGGTTGCTCAAGAACAACGCCTAGCGCGTTGCCTGCAGCTCTGACGATGAATGAAAGAGATGGGTGGATACGGTGGTTAGCTGCTCGATCAGTTTATTTGGTGGTGGCGTCTGAAAGCCTGAAATCAAGAAAGGCTCAAAATTTGCATTCAATACTTGAGCTGGAAGCGAGAGGGAAGGATGATACGCGAGGTTGTGAAGAGGATTTGATGTGGGAGATGAGTTGGGAAATGCGTGTGCTGTAGGCCTTCATTCATTCATACACATAGCATGCGCACGGTGTTGTCGTCGTCTTTGTTTTTATATACACAGTACAACAGTAGCGCACTGTACAGCTCAGGGTCATGGTGTTCTGGTTACGGTTGGCTATCCCTTGGCGCATTCACGTTATCACCAACCATCTATGTGGCTAAACTATAGCCTACGGTATAGCTCTACGACTGTATTTCTAGCCGCCGTTTAACAATAATATATATAATAATTCATCTTCAATATATATTATTAGTACCGGTAATCATCAGTACTATCAGCAATGCACCATCACTAATATACACTTACATTATTATTTACTTAATTAAAATTTAGGACATGTTTAATTCCCTCTTTTTACCAATAGTTTTGGCATTTTATTCCATATTTTGGCAAATGCAACTAAACACCATGGCAAAAAAACACCAAAACTTTAGGTACAAAAATTTGGGCATTTAGGACTCTAGAGGCTCAAAAAATTTATTTTGCCAAAACATCCCCCGTGTGGAAATTTTTTTTTGCCATGCATCTAAACACCACTATGCAAAAACTTTTGGCAAAAACTTTTTGCACCCAAAAAGCAATTAACACACCCTTAATCGTACAACCAAGTAATCTTAAGCCATTTCATGATAAGTAAACCCCCACTACATAATACATTGCTGGTCTAATTGAAAACCAACAGCTACAAACATCAACAGTCATCATTTGGATAGATATCTTGTTGATAAAAGTTCCCTTTCCCATTTATTTTTCTCACAGGTTAAGAGATATATTATTTAGTGGACACGCTTGCTCATAATTTCTTATGATACGACATATATTTAAATCATTAGCTCCAGTTGTCAGAAATAAATAAGGTGGTCTCTCTGTATCTTGAGACATCTAGGTGATGTGCACGTACAAGATGGAGAAGCTCTCTACAAAATAATGGCATAATGAGAATAATTTTTTAGCTGGCTATTTTCTGGCTGACAGGTATATATATGATATGCCTCACCGATTTCAAGTTTCACCAACATAGTTATGTGAGTTCACCAACATAGTTATGTGAGTTCACTAGTGATGAAAGAAAAAAATGAAGGTTCCTATTTTTTCTAGCATAGTCCCATCAGGCTAACAAATCAGCATCATGTCAGGAAAGGCTCAAGCCATCTGCAATGGCGTAAGTCAGATGCTCTCTAATTCCTTGCATGGGCACCTCTCAACGTGTTTTTTAGGTTTTAATTTAGAGCCTCTTTGGAGGGGCTCCCGGGGCTCCGGCTCCGGCCACTGTGCAGGTGTCTTGTGGCGGAGCCCGTCGGAGCACCAAAACGCAGCCTCCTCCGGCTCCTCCATTTCTCGGTTCAATTTTTGCAGAGCCGGAGCCGTTTTTCACGCGCTGATGATCTGAGGGGTTGCACGTCTTGAAAAACCGTGGCGGGGAAGAGGAGCGGGGAGCTGCGGCTCCGATTGCCAAAGAGGCCCTTATTTACTCGTGAGTCAATTTTCCAACTTTTTAAAAGCCAGCTCAAAAGATTTAAATACTCTCTCTGTCCCGTTATATATATTGTTTTATCTTTCCATCAAGTACATAAAAAAATTTTTAAACCTGGACACAAAGTGTGTCTAGATACATGAAACATACCATGAACCTAAACATTCAGATAAACTGCCAAAACGACAAATATAGTGGGACAGAGTGAGTACACCTTCATTTACTGTCAAATGGAACCGACATACCAATTCTTGGGCTAGCCACTCATCCAGTTGCTTGAAATTTTGTAAATACATTAGTCATCTTCTACCTCCGGCTCTGTCACCCTCTCGACCATCTTCCTCCTATCGCCCCAACTCTCCCTCACCCTCACCCACCTCTCTCCCTAAGGCCTTATTCAATTAGCTCGGATTGGCTCCATTCCGCGTAAATTGATTTGGCCTAGTTTTGAATTCAGTTCTTGCTAAAATAAGCGTTCAATTAAGGAATGGTTCCGGAGGGTTTTGATTTCGCCTGTTTTGTATCCCAAAAGACTCGGATTTGTTCCACACCTCTTGAGGTCCGAAATGGACAACTAGATCACAGCCGGATCAAGTGAATCACTTGGATTCACTAATTCTCACCTAGAACCATTCTTGGGGCTTTTTGAATCCAACGCAAATGAACAAAGCCTAATAATTACTCCAGCCATGGATCCAATGATCGAGTAAGGAGAGCATTTGTGGGGGGCGCAGCCTGCTGCAAGGACGGCGAGGAGCTCCTCTACATGATAGCGATGCGCCTAAGCTACCCTAGCCGCCGGACTGGACGGGAAGTCCTAGCAGCGCGGGAAATAAATTTTTGATCTTGTTTAGTTACCTTCCAACTTCTAAGTTTTTTCGCACTCTCTCTCTCCATCACAAGTAATCTAGGGATGCATGTAAGGAGAGGCGATAAAATATAGGTAAACAAATAACTAATTACACAATTTGGTTGTAAATCACGAAACGAATCTTTTGAGTCTAGTTAATTAATGAGTGGACAATATTTGCCAAATACGGCTACAGTTGCCAAAATTAACATTTGGAATTTCATGTGCAACTAAACAAGTCCCAAAACATTATTATTATTGGGCCCAGCATAACAAGGTCTAGAGGCCTACTCACAGTATGTCATGATGAGCTTGGGATTCAGGTTGGGCCAGATCGGGCTGAATCATGAAAAAAAAAAAAAAAACTTAACGAACCCTTTCCTATAAACTGCTGTTATAACCGGAGAAAGAAGAAAATTTAAAACCTGCTTTATCTAAAGGCATTTCAGTAACAACGATTGTCGGTAAACAATTAGTTGTGATAGCCCAACTGTCTATTTGAAAAAATACGAGTATATATGAATATAATCTTTTTATAAATTCGATCAAATTTAATAAATATATATTAAGACAAGACTGATTTGTAGACTATATGAATTTGTTTTTTTTTTTTGTACCAATCAACTTTGGCAGTGTCGACACGACACACTTTGTCATCCTTTGTTCCCTCGCATCGCATTCGCACCCCACCTTGGTCCGTGTCCCGTGTCCGTCATATGGACACACGTGCTCACCAACCAGCCGACCACGCTTTGCCAACCCCACCTCACCTCACCTCACCTCACCTCACCACCGTTTCCTTCCCCAATCCAAAGCAGCCGCTAGGCTCCAGCCAGCAAAGCAAAGCATCCATGGACGTCGGCGACGTGGCGACGGGTGGCGGGGGGCGGCGGCGGGAGCGTCGGGGTCGGTGGAACGAGCATCCACATCACGGCGCTAGACGGCATCGTGAACGTGAACTCGCTCTTCACCCTGGCGGCGTTCCTGGGCCTCGCGTGGCGTCCTTCCTCCGACGGTCCGGGTCTCGCCGACGGCGCCGACCCGCGCACGGGGAACCCCTGCGCGGCGGGTGACCGCGCCGAGTCCGACCTCGTCTCGTTCCACGTCCTCGCCTTCGCGTGCTTCCTCTTCTCCAGCCTCGTCGCGCTCTGCCTCAAGCAGCTCGTCCGCACCTACCCCTACCACCGTCCCCACGGCGCCTCTTCGTCGTCGGCTGCCGCCGCGGGCGGTAGTGGTGGACGGACCGCGGCGGCGAGGATCAACCGCGCCGCGCTCCGCGTCGGGATCCTCGCGTCCGCCGTGGGATCCGTCGTCGGGTGCGGGTTCCTCATGATGGCGCTCGTCAACGTCGTGCAGGTGAAGCTTGGACGGCTCGGGTGCGGCGACGGCGGGGCTGCTGCCTGGGCTGCTGTCGTGCCGCTCGTCACACTCGTCCCTTCCGCCATGCTCATCTACATCGGCATCGTCTTCTACGCCTTCACACGCTAGCTAGCGGATCACGAATCGCCAGTGTTTCAATCAGATTTGAGAGACTTACTCCAATTCCAGAGGAACAATGCAGCTGACTTTTGTAGATTTAATAAATAAATATATAAATCCATAGTAGTATGTATGATATTATGGTTGTGTTTTGGAGTTTGCTTGTTTCGAGCAAGTGAATCTGCTGTTGTTTTGTAGTACTTGTGCATGCTAAGTTGGTCAGATATACATGTGCCTAGATTGAAGCAATGATGAGATGGAGCTCATGCTCAGCTGCTGGTTGGTATCTCAACTTGAGATGAAATTGTCCCAGATCTAAGCTAGCTATTAGATCTGTACCAAACCCAGGTTGTCATAATCTGCACTGTGAGCATGGAAGGTCACAAAATCTGCACTATCAAGCCAAACTTTGTCAGTTTTTTCCCCCGTTTCTCCAAATGCACTACATTCTACTCCCCAATGGGTCAACAAGGTCAGTAGTAGTCAGCAAGGACACCAAAACATTCAAAACCAGTTTGTGAACATGTGCCCTGCTCCTGATCCACAGAATTGACCATCAACAGCCCCTTCCCCAGGTGCTCAGTAAACTCATCACTTCACCAGCCTTCATCTTCTCTGCTCTTTCATGGCCCTTTTCTTTGCATTATCACTACATTTCTCGGTCTACAGACTCCATGGCCACCTCGTCTTCTCCTGCACCACCTCTACAGCCAACCTGCTGCAAGACCTACAACTGACCGAAAGAAATTAAACTCAACTTTTCAAGTTCGTTTTCACAGAAATGCCCGACCTTGGAAACTCTGCAATCCCAACTTGAGAAACCACAATCGTTCAGTTCATGGGATGAGGGAATAACAAAACTATTGCACCTTTCCAGCTGCTCATGTGGCACTTATGTCAATAGACACGGGAATTACTTTCTGGTTCAACATAAGTGTCATGGCTTCTTGTAGACCCCACGTACTAGGTTTCTGGTGAAACATAAACAGTGGAGTTTTGTGAACGCTAGTACCATTAAAACTAAGGAATATTAAGTGACAAGACAGTGGACCTTCAAAATAGTCTAGATAACATCAGAATATGAAGACTACCAATTCAATAAAGTATAACTAGGAAACTCAACTATCCAAATCAAGATGGTGACATCATCTTCAACAACAAAACAAGAACTTCAGTCTCTTTGGGTTCTACCCTGCCCTAAGCTCTCCTAATGCTAAACTCCTCAATCTCTGACTGAGAAACCTCCACATTTATTTTTGAGATCTTCCGCCCCCAAGATATTTATACCACATCTTTGACTTTGTCATGATGAAAATTCGACGAATTTGGGTGGAATAATAAATAGCAGACAGCACGCAACGGCATCACAGTGAATGGTGACTGCAATAAGAAGCATCTGCATTATTGGCATAATGTTAGCCATTGGCTACATCAGGAGAAGAGAGCTACACTTATAGGGGAACATGCATGTGTAGCAGAAGGAAAGGAAGATACTCACCATGAAAACTCATTGACAACCACTCATTCGTGCCCAGTCAACGAACTGCATTCCTCCATACACGTTATTGGCAAACCGCACACCAACAGTGAATGCCAAAGAAGCAGCTGGGACACGCCGCAACAGGTGAAGCCTCAACCAGGCGCTCTAATCCATTAATTATCTGGTACCGTGTGTTGGAAGAAACAGCAAGGAACGCACCTGCAAAAATCAGGTCCATTTTATTTACACTTTGCAGGGTTTCAGAAGATACAACCAGGAAATAGCGAGGTACAATACACATGTCATTATCAAAACACTAAGAGTATCAACCTGCCTTCATTGGCTACAGTAAAACAGCTTATCTAAACAAGAACTGCAGATCTTGAGTTCTTGACTACACGTACAACAGTGTAAACATGCAATTATGTTATCATAGGAAACTTTAATCAGATGCATTTGAACCACAATGGTGAGACAATGACATAGCATCATGCAGGCATCTGCTAAATATCAATTGCTCTGATCAGTCATACTGCATAGCTTTGATAGTTTGAACAGAAATATTCTCTCTCGCTCAATATAACCCTCAATGTTAGCTTGACAAGTCTTAATCCACTATCAGTGTTCAATACAAAATCCACCAAACAAACAAAATAAGCAGTTCAAAACCGTTTAATGCAGGAAGGTGTGATGTAGGATCCAGCAAGATGAAAGAAATCAGTTTTTTTCCTTTGTTCTGAAAAAAAAATATAGAGACTAACATGTATATATTTCTTGCAAACTAAAGTTTTGCACATGATCATGTATCCAAAACATATAGGTATTTGGCTTAAAAATTCACATGGAGACCTACATCTATTTAATTCAACTATACAGGGATGAAGGAGAAACTTTAACCCAGTGATGTCAACATGCAAACAATTGGGAAATCAAATTGTGATAAGAAATTGTCTGGACAGCCTTACCCCACAAAGCAGAAGTCTTGAGAAGAGGTGGAACAGGTACATCATCCTCTGACTTCTTAACACTCCTGAGGTACAAATTTGAAGGAAATAATTAAATCTGAGATTCAAGAATAGTACACAAACAGTTTGTGAAAGAGATTGCTAAGTTTTATCACCATACACACCTTAATCTTTAGCTATCAACTAATACTCGAGTACTCAACATAATTATCGAAATAGGCAATAAGTTTGACAATGACCAAGAAATCAGGAATAGACCCTCTATAAATGTAAGGTTTAGAACTGACAGTGGCCATATAAATAAACATCATATTGCAAGTGTCAAAACTCAAGTACACTCTATAACTAAGATTAAGTAAAGGAAACATTAGCTTCATGAGCCTTCAGACATGATTTTCTTACTAACATATATGTATGTTAAACAGAATAACAAGATGAGAGGAAGCAAACTATGAACATGGTAAGCATGCACATTACCAGATATAGTACAAGAGAACATACCGTTTGGCTGTCATTATCAAATTAGCAATCCCTTGTCCCACAAGGCCACAAAAGAATCCAACAGAACCATACAATATTCCCTGTTCACAAATAAATTTTCAGACATTTAAAGATATGGTTATAGTTGATAACATTTCTGGGGAAAATAGTAAGTTTTTCAATAAACACAAAGTTACCTTGAAAAAGTATGTTCCTATCCGTTGCCGCACAGAAAATTTGTATCCTGGCCTTTCAGCTTCAAAAACGCTGCAAGAATCAGTTTTGATGATCATTACCCAAATGAATGGTTGAATGCAGTACAGGGGAAAAAAAATGAACTGGGGCATTGCCAGAATATGATAGTGGTAAAACTATAACTGAAACATGCTTAAAAACTAACGAAAATGAAAGACAAGGCTAGGAGGAGCGAGATCACTATTTCAACAGGCTATGCAAAAAAGAATATATGTCCTCAGCAGTATTATTATTTTGTCCTCCAAAGACTCCTATGCTCTGATTTATAGTAACAACATTGAGGCACACCATGCTTGTTCAGGCTACAAAAAGGCGAATTCCACACCTGAACAGAAATGCTTATATATGCTACAAGTTGGAAACAGAGCTCCAACATACATGTTACTATGATTCATGATAATTTCGCAGATCAATTATATATAGTTGACTCACGAATAAAATAATCTAACAAACATGTTTGCCAAGGCTTTAAGTTCACCAGAGTATATCTGAAGTATGCAAGTAAACATGTATTTCCGATAGAGCGAACATAGGAGCTAAGGACTCAGCATTTCAGCGCCAGCCTCCAGCTTTAATAATTTTCCATATTTGACATATTTTTTCTTTGTCATTAAGTACAAAAAAATAGCATGTCCAACTGGTAACTATGATACTGAATTATTCTGTGAACATTTGGGTGGTTTATTCTTATCACAGCAGATCAGGGGTCTCAAACAGCAGATCGGGGTCTCAAACATTGTGTACCATTCAGTGGCATAGAAAATTGCTCCTATTGATCCCGCATAAGATGTCATTTTACACTAATGCAGGAAATGACCAACCCCCACACAACCAAAAAAAAGAAAGAAAGAATGAAACAAGCACGAAAGCAGTATTTGGTGCCCCTATATAACCAATCTACAAAATCCCTTCTAATAAGTTATTTTACCTGGTTGAGAAAAATTTCAATAGTCAAAATAGGTTCACACAAGTAGCAGAATGGTATGCTTTAGATATAACTTGAGAGGATATTTTCTGTTGACAACAAACCTGCTTGGGAGGGCATCATAAGCATGCCTAACACGCCCAAGGAGACCTTCTGACGCAGATATGCTACGAATCGAGCATATGGTGCTAACATGCCGACTAAAGCTACATTAACAACTACTCCTACCAACATATCTGCTGCATACAGCTCAAACTCTGACCAAAACTCCTCCCCTCTCTTTTGAACCTCAGCAAACGTCGCACAACACGTGTCGATAACTATCTGCAACGACGTAACCATGGAGCAAACAGTCAGAACTGAACCGATGGACAATCGTCAGTATCACTGCACAAATGCACAATACTAGTTGAAGTAAGCAACTGAACCAACCTCAGTTCCGATTTTGAAGAGGAATGCTGGATCAACCAGCATCCTATTCGAGAAGCGAGCAGGACCTAATTGCAGGTCCCAAGGGCCAAGCCGATGCCTTCCAAATTCAAACAGCAAACAATTTCTCACATCAGGCACATCTGGATCAAAATAACTTGCAAACAAGCAAGCAAAACACACAAGTAGAATTAACAATAACTCTTTAAGATAAAAAGACCTGCATGTCGAGGTATCTGAGCAGCAGCAGTTTCTGAATCCCAACGCTCTTGGCGGCCTCAACCATGTCCGCGGGCAAACTGGGCAGGCTAACCCCCGCTTCTCGGCCTCCTGGATCACCTGGTCGAAGCTGAGGATGGGCCCGAACTCATCCTCCCCTCGTCACCGTCACCCGCACCACCACCCCCACCGCCGCCACTCTCCCCGTCCCCACCGCCGCCGCCGCCGCCGCCACTGGCGGGCGGGAGCTTGCCATTCCCACCAGCCCCATCATCGACATCAAGCCTCTCCGTGAGCACAGCGGCAGCCGCGGCCACCTGGTCAGTAGTAGCGTCCCCGCTTCGGGGACGGCGACGGCCGTGGCGGCGGGCGACGCGCCTCCATCCGCGCTCGCCCGCGGCGGCATCGGCGGGAGGTCGGCGCGGATTCCCTTGGGGAAGGCGGTGCTCCACCTCCGGATGGCGGCGGCGGCGGCGGTGCTCCGGCGGAAGCAGGTGCCCCGCCGCCCCAGCAGGGCCACCGCGCCGGGGCCGCCGCATTTGGCGCCGTGGAGGCGCGCGCCAGCGCAGGAGAAGGCCATGCTCATGCTCGTTCGTGTCGGAGAGGAATTGGGAACGCTTCTGCCGCGGCGAGAGAGATAAACGAGCGCGCCTCCACGGCGAGAGGGGGAACTGGGGATTGATTGATTGGTGGGGTGGCGGCGCGGCGCGGCGCGGCGGGAAGAAGGTGCTAGAGTGGTTGGGGACGGAGGCGTTTCGCTGCGGCCGGGGGCCGTACTACCCTCAGCGATGTGGGCCGGATGGAGGCCCACGTTCGTGTCCGTTGCGGAACCGTCATTTGCACGTTAGAACGGGCCCACGTTCGTGACGTGGACGTAGTGACCCAAGGGCCTGTGGTCAATCGTGCTCATGTTAGAATTTTTTTATCATGTTTTGCTGTAGTATTTTTCTAATGACTTTTTTTTTTCGAAAGCAGCTTAGCTCTTCATTAAGAGGAGTTGGAGAGTTCATACACGACTTGTGCCAAGTCCCGTGGCGAGTTGCCGAGGAGGTGGCATAAGTAAAAACACTAACACAAGGCACGGACCGGAACGATGGAGCAGAACGGGTGCACAGCGACGGCCACGCATAGAGAAGATCTCCAGGACAACCCCGCGCTTAGAAGACCC
Source organism: Hyparrhenia diplandra (assembly GCA_015847255.1). NCBI lineage: Eukaryota > Viridiplantae > Streptophyta > Magnoliopsida > Poales > Poaceae > Hyparrhenia > Hyparrhenia diplandra. Next base: position 13,352 of record JADLZK010007184.1, read on the forward strand.
CACGACGTCCACGAAATGGCTGTTGAACCTAACGGCTATGGATGGATCGGGGATGGTCGACGGCGCCCCTACCGGGCGGTCCTCCCATTTGTCGAGGAGGAACGACGCTGCCCCTGACCGGGCGGAGGGTAAAAAAAGGCAGACTTGGCCGCAAGCCCGATCACTGCGCCTAGGTACCCAATCCTCCTCACCGATGGTGCGAGGGCGCCTCAGCCGTGGTGGGGTGTTGATCAACGGCATTTTCTAATGACTATGAGCTTCAGTTAGTAATTTCGTCGATGCAATAGGTAGAGTATAAAGTATATAGTTTCACATTTTGTAAAATAGGATAAATAAAGACTGTTTTAAATATAAAATGAGAACAACAGTTAAAAAGAGGACGGAGGGCTACTCTCTCTGACTTTCTTACATGTGTTGCATTTAGCTTTGTCCTAAGTCAAACATTAACATGCCATTTCTATACTTTAGATCTTTAATAGATCGATTCAGCTAACCATCCATCGTCAATCAATAATATACTTACAGCATGCTGATCAGCTACGTATACTAAACATATATATTGTCACACAGTGATACACGGCCCACGATCAAGACGAAGAGATCAGAGGCTAGATGCCCAGAGCTAGAGACGACAGAGCAATTGTAAGCACGGACGAAACGGGGACTCGGAGCTTGCTGCCGTGAGACGCTGCTCCCGCCGGCGCCGGCGTTTTACCGCCGCCTTCATCAGAATCGCCGCCGTCCTGATCCATTATTCAACAAAAAAGAGACCATCAGTCCATCCATCGCAAAATATAAAAAAAAAAACATGCATTGTACTGTCCAAAGTTCAGTCTTAATGCCTTCAAAGGGCACATTTAATTTATTTTGATTGTGAAATCGTCCACTGAGAGTTGAAATTCAGCATTAGTTTGAAACTGTAAAAGTAATCAAAAGTTAGAAGATTAGTTGTGCTAAGTTTACTAGGCGAGTATAGTGACCGTTCCAAACTTCCAATCCTATAATCGTATTTCTCTTCACAAGGAAATCATGAGCGAACGCATGATCGATGCAACGCGAAATGCGTCCAAAAGCGGCGAGGCCAACGCCGCATGCACGACACGAGCATACCTTTGCTGCTGCTGTCTCCGACGCCTCATCGGCCGACCCGCCGGCCGCCGCCGTCGTCCCCGGTGATGATGCATCCCCTCCTTCCTCCTCCTGTACACACGGTCAGAAAGGCACAACACACACAACGGAAGAAGTCGATCAAATTCCTGCGACAATTGCAGTCACAACACTCGACAAATAATGGACCAGCTTGTCAGCGAACCGGCACCTTGTCTTCGTCGGTCGAATCACCCTGCTCTGACGACGGCGATGGTCCGGTGGCCTCGGATGAAGCTTCGTCGCCCACGGACGATGGCGCAGGCGCCGCCGACGCGGATGCGGACGTCTCATCTTCAGATGCCGCGGCCGCTTCCGCGTCATCTTTCTTGGATTCAGGCGCGGACGCCAGCGTCGTCTTTGCCGGCGCCGGCACCGGCGCAGCCCCTGTCTTCACCTGCACCATCGCGCAGCGCAGTCAGAACAGAACACGCACGCACACCAATGCAATGCCAGCGTGTGGCAATGGCAGGGCCAAGACGTGCGCACGCACGCACGCACCCCGTCTTTCATGAGGCCGACGTCGTACACCGGCGTCATGTTGGGGTAGAAGAGGCCGAAGTTGCGCTCGGCGACGGGGCCGGGCTTGAGGTCCTCGTTGAAGAGCGCGAAGATGTACGTCTCGAACTTGCGCCCGGGCATGAGCGGCGTTCCGGACCCGCCGCCGGCCTCGCCGATGAGGTACCGGTTGTACTCGGCCGCGTCGGCGTTGCTGACGCCGATCTGCCCGTCCATGGCCTTGGTCGGCCACCCGGTCTCGCCGATCAAGATCTCCACGTCGTCGAAGCCGAGCTTCTTCATCGCCGAGAACACCGAGTCCAGCTGCGCCTCGAACATGCTGGTGTAGGTGATGCCCGTGCCGGGGTCCCGAACGCCGAGGGTGTTGCCGGGCCGCGCCAGCGCGTAGGGCAGCGTCGCGCCGTTGTAGCCGAAGTACGGGTACGGGTTCACCATGAAGGGCGTCCTGCTCTGCCGGTGGAACGCCAGCATCGGCGCGAACACGTCGCGGTCCCAGCCGTCGCGGAACCGGCTCGCCGACGGCGGCTCCGACGCGCCGGCCAGGATGCCCAGCGAGTGCGGCGTGGAGACGCGGATCTTGGGGTACCCGGCGCCCACCAGCGCCGCCTTGAGCGCGCGCATGGCGGGCACCAGGTTCGAGATGAGCGCCGGGTCGTGCGTGTCCATGATCTCGTTCCCGACGGCGACGAGCGAGATGTCCGTCTTGGGGTAGTAAGGCGCCACGTTGGCGGCCACCCACGCCGCCGCGCCGTCCTTGGTCGCCAGCTTCGGGATGTCGCCGTTGCCCGCGGTGACCAGGAGCGCGATGCCCGTGCCGGCGAAGGCGCGGACGATGTCGGGTTCGTGTCGAACAGCTTCACGCGGTCGATGCGGGTGCGGTTCGCCAGGAACGCCGCCACCGTCGCCGGCGGCGGGAGGTTGTCGCCCTTGGTGCCGTAGTTGACGCCGATAGCGGTGGTGGACGACGGTGCTACGACGAGAATGAGCAAGGACACGGAAACGACGGCAGCTGCGTGCCCTTGCCACGACGGCGGCGGTGCCATGGTGGTGGTATGGTCGCTCGCGCCGGCCGGACGCCCGTCCAACAGCGGTGGCGAGGGGCGTCCCGAGTTTAACTTCTGGTTGTGGTTACAGTGCGCCAATTATGGATGGGTAACTACTATGGAAGTAAAAGATTCCATTCAGATTACTACATTTGCTCTTCTTATATTAAGTAAGGTCCTAAATCATACTCCCTCAGTCTTCTGAAAATAATAACTTTAAATTTATCTCCAAATAAACAATATTCTATGCAAATATAGAATATTGTCTCTTAACAAAGAAACTAATCATAGGTACATGCAAATGATATAGCTATCAAAACCCAGAGATATTCTCCAAGAAATAAAAGGAGATGAAACTAATCATAGGTACATGCAAATAATAGCTATCAATGAGATATTCTCCAAGAAGGAAAAGGAGATGGAAGTATATGCGTCTTTAAATTCATGCATGACCATAGGACTTAAAAAAAAAACTCTAATGCTGCCGACCAAGATATTTCGGCTTATCGGCCAGTAGTATAATATTTTTTCTACCGCAACAAATCAAGATCAACCGGCTTATCAACCCACAACCCATCAATTGAAGGCATCCATAGTGTACCAAAGATGGGTCCCATGTTTTTTTTTGAAAGATCCAATTTCCGGCTTTGTTTAGCCATAAGGAGAGGGTCCCATGTACTCTAACCATTATGTTTAGGTCCCATGTACTCTACAGCCAATAATAAAAAAATTACCCCCTCATTCCGTGAACAAATCAATTTTTATGGTTAATGGTAGTCAAAATTTTTAAATCGGGTTGTATTTACAAGAAAGAGTGCCAAGATTTATGACATCAAATTATTATCATTACATACACCATGAAATATGTTTTTATAATATGTTCATATGATGCCAAAACATTGTTCATAGTTTCTATAAATCCAGTCAAATATAAATAAGCTTGGCTTAAGACAACTCTAATGCTTGCTTTGGAACATGAGATTTTTGTTATGTTCTTGCGTTCTGTTGAAATAGATTGACTTATGTCCTAAAATAAAAACATGTTTAATTTTAGTCTCGTGAAGGAAACTCTAATGATTGCATTCTGTTAAGACAACTCTAATTGCCCGGTGCGCTAGAGAAAAAAAATATATATTATTATTTAAAAATAAAAACATGTTTTCGTCGCCTGAAGAAAAATGTTCTAGCTTGGTTAGGAAAATGTTGTAGCTTCACAACAATCTTCATGAGACCAAAGTGTTCCACGTGTTAGGAAAATTTATTGAAAATGTGATCCAACATCACGAGAAAAACGTTCCAACACCATAGGGAATTGTTTCAAAGATCCGGGAGCATGGATATCTATGTGAAATAAATAAAACATTATAAAATTAATTAGAGCACACTTAAAAACGATTTGATAATAACAAAGAAAAGGCAGAAAAAGAAAAGGGAACCAGTTTCATGGGCCGCGCTCTCTACTCAACCAGGGTAAATCTGGCCCAGGGAAAGAATTTTGGTCTCCTGCGTTTGTTTACACCTGTTCTCTTTTTCTTCTGCGTCCGATCGATCTCCTCCATCTCCATCCCTCCCTCGCCGTCGCCGCGCCGCCGCAACCCGGAGAGGAGAGAGACTGCGCTCGCTCGGTCTAGCACCACCTGGGGCCCCATCGCCCTCGCGACCAGCTCCGTCGCGGCGTCCGCTCTCTGCAGCCTCCGACCGTCGCTGCTGTCCTGCTTCGCCACTCGGCACGTTGGCCGCCGACGAGCACCACCAGAACACCGGGTATTCCCTCCTTCCCTTCCCTTCCCCGCTTCCTGCTGTGAGAAAGCCGCGCGCCCAAACCCTAAGGTAATTCCTAGGTAAAACCGTGCGCCGCGCCCAAACCCTAACATACTACTCGTAACCTGTGGAAGTCTGGAAGAAGAGGAGGTTAGATGGTAGAGATAGAACCGGATCTTTTTGGATTGGTAGGGATCTAGAGATCATGGCTGTATTATTTTTCAAAACCGGGACTTTACCCGTATTATCATGGCTGTATTATCACGCACGGAGGCTTGTTTGGCTTGAAGCCTCCCAGGCAGAGTCCACGCCAGGCAACGATCTTGACCCCAGGCAGTGAAAATCGGACGCCTGAGATCATGCGCCAGGCAAGTTTGCCAGACCGCAAACCAAACAGGCCCCATATGCCGAAGCGGCACATGCTTGAGCATTGTTCACCTGTAATGAAAGTGCACAAACTTGTAGCTTGTGAATTTTCCTTGTTTATTTATTTTAGTCTTGGGTTCTTAATTCTCGGCTGCTTATTTTGTGGGTCCAAGTTTAGGCTGATGCTGGTTAGGGAGGTACATAGTATATGTATCAAAGTCACAGCATGGATTTTTTTAATCAGGATTACAAAATCACGGATACTGGTGGACTCCAACTCCACCATGGTCGGCAGTTTCCATCTGAATATGTGCTGTAGATGAGCCATGAGATAAATACAGAAGATTCATTTGGTCACAAATATGTGCTGTGTCTCAATCTCTGTTCCTGGATGCCCCAATATCTAACCCTGCTTGCTAGTCCCCAATCACTATATCTTAACTTGTGCTTCGAAAAGTATTATGCGCCCTTTCAGGTTTGCACCATAGCACCACTAACTCTCCTTCATCCATTGACTGGCTCAGTAAGGGCTGGAGATTCATCCATACTGCTTTCGTTTGCTAGCAAGTAGCAACCAAGCGCTAACTAATTGATTGGTGTAACCTCTGTTTTGAGGCGTTGCGGGCGAGGCGAGGCGCCGACCCCCTTCACAACGCCTAGGCGTTTGTGGCGGGACGCCTAGGCGATGCCATACTCACATCATAAAGGCGTTGTAAACTAGAATATCCAGGGCATATATACCTTGTTTGTTCCCAATTCTTTTGCCCAGATTCCTTTCTTCCCAACATTCACGCAAAGCAGAGCATGTATGCTATATTTAGAAGAAGAAAGCAGAGCACGCATACTATATTTAGAAGAAAGCAGAGTACACGCACATTTGAGAGACCACAAACAGAGAGGAGGCAGGGGATATACCAGGCGGAGGCAGAGCAGCAGATTGCGGACGAGCTGCAGGCTGCGGCTCCACTCGACACAGGCCGGCTCCGCGGCAGGGGCGACCGGCCGGTGGAAGAGGAGCAGCTGAGTGGAGCTGGTGGTCCGCCTGCCACCTTCTCTTTTCCTCTCCCCCCGCATCTCTTTTCCTCTCCTCTGGCCCTCGCTGTCGCTGCAAATGGCACGCGCGCGAGTCGATTTCCCGCGAGCCGCCCTATCTATTTACTCGCGATCGATTTCCCACGCATCTCGCTCGATTCCTGCGCGGGTCGGTGGATTCCTGCGCGCGGTCGACTATAGCGGACGCGGGCTATTTGTGCTCGAGCGCGGGCGATTTCCCGCAGGCCTGCCTGCTGGTTTCGCGCCCTTAACCGGTGAATCGACATCCAGCGTCAGCGGCATGGGGAAAAGCGTCCGCCTGGACGCCAAACTTCGAGGGGCGGCGACCATTCGCCTAGGCGGGACGCCATACCACCGAGGCCGCGGCGTCTTCGACGCCCAGGCACTCACGCACGCCTTGTCGCCTAGGCGACGCCTTAAAAACAGAGGGTGTAACTTTTGTTTAATTTCTCCTGGGGGTATTTACTGTGAGCAATGGAGCCCTTTTCATGCTCATCTGTCTAACTAGTGTAGAAAATGTTTCACTTACTAGAAGGAATATTCTTTATAGTCATAAATTCATTTACAGTCAATCCACTAATGAAATCCATCCGTTTGATTTGGTCACCACCTCCATGTTTTGTTTTCTTTTGATAACCTGATGGGTCCATCACTATTATTTTACTTATGTAATCCAAAGTGTTTATGGATCGGGTCCCCGCTGTTTGCAGAGCTAACACGATGCTCTCTGTCCATGATAAGTTTCAGTATCTGTAATCCAACTCCAGTGTTTCTTCATCATTTTGTACCTGTACAAAGTGAAGAACCTCCTGGATATTCTCTCAGCAAATAGTATAGGCAGACTTACAGCTAACAGCTGTAATTTTTTCTGGACAGGTCTTCAAGAGATTTCTTGCTGCATTGACCTTATTACCTACAACTCACTTCACCTTAGGTCATTTGTTGATTGGATTACTTACCCATTAGTCTGGTAGACCTCTACCCTCCAATCCTCCATGGAGCTTGTTCTCTCAGATAACTCCATAATATTTACTTAGATCTGCCACTTTGCTTAATATCCAACTATGTATTTCTTTTCACATGAGATGATATGCTTATTAATTAAGCTTTAGAAATTCATTCAGTGTTTAGATGTTAAACTCGGAAAGGATTAAGCTGCTAATTTATCACAGCATTGCTAAATGCCAAGTAATATTAGTTGTCTTGATTTTTCCCCCCTTGAATACTCAAGAGAGCTGTGTTAAGTTGTCTTGCTAAAACAGTTCCACTGGGTGCCACAGGGTACAGCATCTATTCCTAAAAAGTTAGTTCATAGTTGCATGCACTTTATTTGCTTGGCCATCAGGTTTACTCATCTTAGTTTCATGTATCACCTCGCATTTTGCTGGGCTGTGTCAAATTTGCAAACTAATTGTCTCTCAGATTAGCAACTATGGTTTAATTTGTTCTGCTCTAGTGCTTTTCCAGTTTACCCAGCCTGGCAGAAGATTCCTCGCCTAATCGTCTTGGCAGCTTCAGTTGTGTTAACTCATGAATAGAAAATAGCTGTCTGACGGCTTATGTTTTAATTGGGTCTCTAATGACGTATTCACATGAAGCCTTATTAGGAGATCTAGTGAAATTAGAGCTTGCAGTTGCAGGTATAGTTTTGCGTTTCATTGAAGATAAACTTAGCTTAAAAGTTTGGATGGGCTAAGTTGCTAGTTTCATTGGGGACACTATAACTGTCACCAGGATAGCTTGACAGCTTCCCATTTTGGACAGCACACAGCAGTATCATTTTGTGACACTTTGGACGTCCAATATGGTGTTCATGCTTATGATCCCAACCACTTCAGCTGTGTTCTGCCTTCTAGTGGTCATTTATGTTTGAGCCTTTATGTTTTGCATTCGAATCATATTTCTGGGTTTACTTAAGTGTTTTAATCTTGTACCAGGTTTTGTCGCGATGGGTTTATTCAGGGGCAGCTTCACTCTCTTGGTGGGAATGGGATGTGGTATCTATGTAGCTCAGAACTACAATGTTCGAATGTCAAGAAGCTTTTCAACACATATGTTTTTCTGGCAAGGCACATTGAGGAAACCTACCGTAAGCCGAAGAAAGACGATGATTGATCCTTACATTTGTTTTCCCTATGGGGAAAGCAAGTACAGCTAATGTTATACGGAAAGATTATTTTTAAAATGGCGAATGCAATATTGGTTATGGAGAAGCTCTGAACTCTGGCGGATAATGTTTGGTTAGTTGGAATTCAGTTGCTGTAATAGTTTGTGGTCGTTTTAGACCGTGAGCTTCTAGAGCATCTTGTTTGCTCGTGTTCCTGTGCCTTGGGAAATGCACTGAACTTTGTAGTTAAAGTGCGGCGATGGATAATCTAGCATCATATCAGTGTGTTTGTGAAGTTAACATAGGAGCGGATGATTTGTTTAGTTAAATCTAGATTTGTCTTGGTTTGTTTAAATTGTGGTTTTCCTGGATTTACCACGATGGATGATCGATAGCGTCTGTATTTGCAACCGTAGGGTTAAAAAAAGTGCCGAAATATTTTCGAATTTTGACACGCATCCTTCTGAACGCATCCCATAACTTGTGCTCGTTTGTGCTATTCACCATGTTGCCTATCTATTGTGACCAAACTTTCAGAAAATGTACTATCAAGTTATATTTAATGGAAATTTTAATAAAACTATTTGCATGTGTTGTTGCATTTTTCCATAGATTTGGCTAAAAATCGTAGAGTGTAACTTTGAGTAATAATACGGTGAACATTAATTTTTCTAAACACAAATCCTCAAAGCTCTCAACACAGATGAGAAAAAATATAAAAAAGATACAAAATGAAATGTTGGAGCGCTGTAAGACACGTTGTTGACATTTTTACATTCTTCTTATTACTACCTTTATTAGCCAAAAAAATGTTGATTACATAAGAGCACTTACCTTCAAAGAGGCAAAGAGCCCCCTTAAATTTAGCACGTACCAAAAGGTTTGCTTAAATTTCGCACATGAACACTTAAGTGAACATGGGCCACAGTGTTCCTTTTGTCAATCGGCAATACTTGTAGCTTGCCATATTTGGTTCATCAGTAAGGTGCGGTTGAGTTTGTGTGGCAATTGTTTGGATGGCTACCACAAATATCTTATAAGTTTTTTTTTTTTTTTGGCGATAGAATATCTGATAAAAAGCTATAACATTGTTGTATACAGTTTAAATTAATAACTAAAGAAATAATAGTCCAAATGCAAATTGCAAATTGTGTTAATCTCCTTTAAAAGCAAAACTCAAAACAAAATATTGGGTAAAAATCCAGCCGACCGCTGCTCCGAGACGGCCAGACTAACCAGACAGCAGCTACCGCTCCCGTCGCCGTCCTCCCGGCCTCCGCACTCCGGCCGTGGGTGCGCTGGGGAGGTGCAAATGCCACTGCCACCTTACCATTTCGACGGCCAGGAGAACGAACGGAAGTTACGGAAGCGCCTTCTCTGATGGCCCAGGCGGCTAGGAAAGCGGCCGCCGCTGCCGCACTGCTCTCGCCGCCGCAGAATTCCTTCATGTTTCGCTGGGCTCCTCCCGGATGCCTGTGCAGCTAAAGGGCCCTGTCTGAGACACATCGACGACATCGCGTGCGCGGTTGTGTCCCATCCCCATCCTGGGTAAAAGCCCGTCGCTTACCCAACGCGCGTAGGGTGTTCGACAGAACGCCTACGGGGAGCTTGCCGGCGTGGGCATCCATCATCTCCGGCTGCGCGCGCGAAGGCCGGCACGCGGACGGCATGCGCGCGTTCGCGGAGATGCTGGACGGTGAGACCGCGCCGAACGCCTTCGTGCTCGCGAGCGTCCTCCGGTGCTGCGCGGGGCTCGACGACGTCGAGTCCGGCAGGCGCGTCCACGGGTGGATTATGCGGAGCGGCGTGTGTCCGGACGTGGTGCTCTGCAACGCGGTCCTCGACATGTACGCCAAGTGCGGCCACCATGGGCGCGCCGCCAGGAGGGCGTTCGGGGCGATGGAGCAGAAGGACGCCACGTCGTGGAACATTGTGATCAGGGCGTGCCTCCAGGACGGCGACGTTGAGGGGGCGATGCGGCTGTTTGATGAATCGTCGTTGAGGGATGTTTCGAGCTGGAACACGATCATCAGCGGGCTTATGAGGCATGGGCGCGTCATTGAGGCGTTGGATCGCCTGCAGCAAATGGTGCAAGCTGGAGTTGTGTTTAGTAACTACACTTACTCCATGGCGTGGCTGGCTTGCTTTCGTTGTGGGACCTAGGCCGGCAGCTCCATGGTCGTGTGGTGGTGGCTGTCTTGGAGGAGGATGCGTTTGTCGGCTGCTCTCTCATGGACATGTACTGCAAGTGTGGGGAAATGGAGGCTGCTATGTCAATCTTTGATCGCTGGTCAGAGTTTACAGAGGACATACAATTTTTTTTTTTTTTTTTTTTTTTGGAATAAGACAGAGGACATACAATTTGTGTGGAGCACGATGGTTGCTGGGTATGTTCAGAATGGCAGGGAGGAGGAAGCTCTTGAGTTCTTCCGCAGGATGCTGCGTGAAGGAGTTCCTGCTGGGCAGTTCATCCTCACTAGTGTAGCTGCTGCCTGTGCAAATGCAGGGATGGTTGAACAAGGCAGGCAAGTGCATGGAGATTTGATGCACCATTGGCGTCTGCCATTGTTGACATGTATTCAAAGTGTGGTAGCCTTGAAGATGCTTGCAGGATATTCGAAAGTGCCGAGGACAAGAATGTTGCTCTCTGGACTACAATGCTGTGCTCCTATGCAACACATGGGCAAGGAAGAATGGCACTGAGATCTTCAGCAAAATGAAGGCTGAAAAGATCACGCCAAATGAGATAACCCTCGTCTCTGTTCTATCTGCTTGTAGCCATAGTGGATTGGTCAGCGAGGGATACCACTACTTCAACCTTATGCAGGAAGAGTACGGAATTGTTCCAAGCACTGAGCACTACAATTGCATGGTTGATCTTTATGGACGAGCTGGGCTACTTGACAAAGCAAAGAATTTCATTGAGGAAAACAAGATCAGCCATGAAGCTATTGTTTGGAAGACTTTGCTATCAGCTTGTCGACTTCATAAGCACATTGACTATGCAAAATTGGCTTCTGAAAAGTTGGTTCAACTAGAACAATGTGATGCTGGATCATATGTTCTGATGTCAAACATGTATGCCACCAACAACAAATGGCTTGACATTTTCAAGCTCAGAAGTTCAATGAGGGAAAGAAGAGTCCAGAAGCAGCCAGGTCAATCATGGATCCATCTGAAAAATGCTGTGCATAGATTTGTTGCACTGGACGTGTCTCACCTGAGATCGGCTGAAATTTATGCTTACTTGGAGAAGCTGATGGAGAGGCTGAAGGAAATGGGGTACACAAGTAGAACTGATCTTGTTGTACACGATATCGAGGAGGAACAGAGAGAAACATCTCTGAAGTTCCACAGTGAGAAACTTGCTATTGCTTTTGGGATCATCAGCACCCCTGTTGGGACGCCACTTAGGGTCTTCAAGAATTGCGTGTTTGTGAGGACTGCCATGAGGCAATCAAGTTTATAACCTGAGCCACAGATCGGGAGATTGTTGTTCGAGACTTGTATCGGTTCCATCATTTCAAGGATGGCCAATGTTCTTACTTCTTGTGAGGATTTCTGGTGAAAGGTTTTGCTTTGATATTGGTTGACAAAGTGTAGGCTGTACTATTTCTGCACTTGGAGATAGTGACTGTCTAATACATTAAGGTATCTGGTTGACAAATAGCGTAAGCACACAACGTGGGAAGGAGCTAATGTGCTAAAAAATAACAGCAGCAAAATAAATTGAAGGGGAAAGAAAACATCGACCCCTGTTCAGTTTCATGCCAGACATAATTCAGGGATGGTTAGCAGGACATTCAATCAACCATTGCTGGCGCATGTTTGAGCGCTACTCACCTGTAAGTATAAAAGTTTTGATTTGTGAATTTCCTTGTGTTTATTTTATTTTTGGGTTCTTACTTCTAGGGTGATTTTGTAGAGCCAAGTTTAGACTAATCCTTGTTATGGTGGTAGAAAGTATCTGTATCAAAAAACCACGGCATAGAAATTTGTGAGGATTACATAATCACGGATACTTGTAAGCTTGGTATGAAGGTGCTTGTTTAGGATTCCAACTCTTGAAACCCAACTCCACCAGTTGGCAGTTTGCATCTGATTTCCATTTGTCCATGGTGGCAGTAGATGAACTGTGAGTTAAGTAATGAAAATTTGGTCACAAAATTGTGCTGCCTCGCAATCCCAATTCCTGGCTACCCCATATCAAGCTTTGCTTGGTACTGCCCAATCACTTAATCTTTGCTTGTCCTGCCGAAAGACATCCTGCGACGCTCCAGGCTTCCACCAGAGCACCACCTCAAATTCCCCTTCATCCATCGACTGGCTCAGCAAGGACTGGAGATTCATCCATGGTGCTTTCTTTTGTTGGCAACCAGGCCTTAACTAATTTCTCAGCAAGGTGGTTTAATCTGCCATCTCACACTCTCACTGGACAAGGACACACTAATTCCTGGATCACTAGTAAGATGATTGCACAAGTGGTTTGTAGACAATAATTACTGCTTTAAGTAAAGTAACTTCTGTTGTGCCTTATCACTGTAACTTTTGACATTTCGTAGTCTTTTTTCATACAGTTCTCACATATCCAAACTAAGAAATGTAAAATCATATGTTCATCTTACAATAAATAATACTCCCTCTGTTCCAAATTATAAGTCACTTTGACTTTTTTGGTCCATTTAGTTATGTATTTAGACATTTTATTATATCTTGATACATAACTAAATGGATGAACAAAGTCAAAGTGACTTATAATTTGGAACAGAGAGTGTAATAATACTATATGATAAAAGTTCCATATCATAATTATTTATAAATATTTGTGGAAAATGGTTAAACTAAAACTTATTTCATTTAGCACTAGCTAGCAAGTGTATCCCTTTGTTAGATCGGCGATTGAAACCTTGAATGATTCATAAGCTCAACTGTTAAAGCTTGGTAATTGTTTAGTGAGGTTCAATTTTGATTATATTTGACACCTCCTCAGTAAACAAATACTATATTGATATGGGTTGTCCATAAAAATCTGAGCTGCACATGGTATTCTTCTCACTTTTGCAAGGACATGTGTAGTGTGGTGGTGGGGAGTTCTAGGAAGCTGCAGATCATGAGGTGAAATAATTCTTGCTAGGCTGCTGGTCACCATGCTTACTTAGATTGTGTTTCGTTGTTCTAATCCATTGTCATATACTATGCCGACCACTTGTTTGTTGAACTGTGACACTGGTTGCTTCTGCCAGTCTTATCCTATATGTTGCTTACAGATGAATCTTGTTAGTAACTAGTGGTGTACAAAAACAAGTATGAATATATGTGAGCTTACAGTTTCATTATTTTAGGCAAATCGTCAATAGTAACCAAGTGTATGCAGCATGCAATCTGTGTTGGAAATGGCGGGGCTCAATACATTTCTGTTGCCCTTTTAGAGGAAAACAACAACCATCTGCTTTCCAGTAGTCTACAAAGATGTTTTACTGTCGGTAGGTTAGTATGACGCAAATTTTGATTTTTTTTTTCCGCTTCCTGTTATTTAGCTCTGTTATGTACCTCCTTATCATTTAAGCACTAATTCTTTAGTCCTAGATATTGCAACATTTTAAATGCTATGTACTGCTTTATAAGTAATTCTAGCATGCATGTAATAGGCATGTTCAGTGAATTTACCTTTATGCCAATTTTAGAAAAAAAAATGAAGTTCAGTTGAGTTGTGCCAATTTGTTCTTATCTTGCAGATGTACTATGTGAACCAGGAGCTTACAGCTGAGGATTTTCTTTATGATGTTGATTACAAGATAGACCTCTATGTGTCCAATCTGGATGCCCTTAATAACCTGGAAGGGATTGTTCAGCTAGAATATCCACAATTCAAATTTTCCCAAGACTTATCCCCTAAACAGTGTTGGGGTGTGTTTCCTGCAAATGTCGATTACCTTGGCATGAGCAATTGTGAACAGAGTGTTGGGGTGTTTTCCTGCAAATGGCAGATCTTTTCGTTAGCCGTTCTGTATCAGTGCATAACTTTTCAAGTGAGGTTCCTATCTTTTCAACGTTAGAACATAGGAGAGCATCTTTTTGCCTTCGAATTTTAATGCAATCAGTTAAAACTCGCAGGAATGCTCAGAAACTAAGTCGGTTCCACAACACTTCGCTTAGATGAGCATCATCCTCTTGCTTGAGATAAGGAATCTAGACAGTATTTTGAAGGTAATTCCTGCTTGGATTAAAAAAAAATTGTTGATCAAATCTTCAAGATCAACAAAATACTGAAAACCAGCTGCCTGAAGAGTTCACAAAATAAAGAAAACCACCATAATTATTTTAACACCATCTTGTTATGCTTTATAGGTAAGATGCCTTGGATATCTAAATCTTATTGGATCACAAGCTTCGAGATAGTATTGCTGAAGAGATGATTGGACCAGTAATAGACATGACATGGGCACCGGCCGTAATCAAGCTCCTTGTATAACCACATTAGAATTTCCCAATATGGTTCTTGTTTGTAAATGATACTATGTTCACTTGAGAAAGACAATATTATATATGATGAGATCCACTATGCTCTGCTTCTGCAGAAGACATTTGATTTGCGACAATCATGTTTGTCGGAGTGAAAAGTGTCACATGAATTTCAGACTACCTATTACTCGACTTTTCTTGATTTGCATTACCTAGTGGTTACCTATTTATTAATCAACTTTTGTTAGCGTTAGCATGGTCCTTAGATTCAAAGGTTCAACTGTTAAAGCTCGTGTGCAGGCAGAGATAGTCCAGTAAACACGCATCCGCTCGTGTGCACGTAGTCACCCCCACGTGGCCGTGACACGGTCGCTCAAAGTCCACGGTGGACCACTTCCTTCCACCCGTCCCGTGGGACCCACCACCTTCCTTCCTTCCTTCCTTCTCTACTTCTCTCTCCCCTCCTCCTCCGCACCGCACCCGATCTCGTACCTCACTTCGCCGCCCAACCTAGCCCCCGCTTCGACGGCGCGCGCCTCCGACCCGGCTCGTGTTCTGCCCGGCCGGATCCCACGGTCACTCGCTGCTGCTGCTGCTGCTGCAGCGGGCGCTTGTTGCGCGTCGCGTCGGCTCGGCCGACTGGGTCTCGGAGATGGCGGCGCCGCCGGCGAGGGCCCGGGCCGACTACGACTACCTCATCAAGCTGCTCCTCATCGGCGATAGCGGTGAGTGCCTTCTGCACCTTCATGCCTCCTCCTTCTCCCCGACCTCTGTATCGCTCTCCGTCCGGATCGATTGGTTGCGGTGAGATCTGAGTGCCAAATCTAAGTTCGGTTCTGATTCCTCTGGATCATCGTTTGTGCGGTGCGGAAGATGATTGGGTGGGCGGGGATCTAGAGGGAGGGAGGGAGGATCGTGGGGTACCGTCCCCAAAAGCCGCCGCTGTTTCGTCGATGACGTGTCACGGTTTTATTTATTTATTATTCTATAGGAATGGAATGGAATGGAATGGCTGCTTTGCTACTTGCTGCTTGAGGACTGCATTTACAACCGCACAGACAAGTTAACAGAATTCCATTTGTAGACTAGGATTGTGAAAATAACTTAGACTTACGGACGGTACTTATTACACAATGAACAGCCTTTGCTGCCGTATCCAACTGTTATGTTGAAACGGTGATCGTCGGTGTTCAATGAAAAGGAAATCCATGGATTTTATTATGTTGATAATTGCTACCACGATAGTAATAGGATGGACGAAGGAGTGAAAACTCAGTGACAGATGACTGTTGCTAGTTCTTGAACTGGTATGGTATCAAACATCCCAGGTCATAGTTTATCCCATCGTGAGTTCCTTGATCAGCTCTGAATTGTACATTTGTTAACATTTGTCCACTAGTAGCTCGTGATGGCCCATGTTAACTTGACTGAGACCTCTGTGGGGAAGTTTGAGTTTTTCTTAATCATAGTCCAGACAAGTTATTATTTTAGAACTCCATTATTATCTTGTACGGTTGTTCCTATGATGCTTTCAGTATGGTGTAAACCTCTGTTGCTATGAAAATGCTGTGCCATGCTTTCAGTAAGGTGTACAACTATAAAGTGCTATCACATTAAATTCACTTAGGAGGAGTTTTTGAAAACTCTTATTACTTGTATACCGCTACGCTTTAAAACTTGATTGTATTTATTGCCTATCCAGCATAATTGTTGGGATTTTTCTGATGAGTTGTAGTGATGATATTTTAAGTTTGCTGTTCAACTAGTGTTGTTAAGTATGGCTAGGCAGTAAAAACAACTTATCATTCCTGGAGTGACATATTCACATCACTCCAGGCCAAATGGCATTTTGTTACAGGGAGCATGTGCATGGCGAAAAGAGTAGTCTGATGTTGGAGACATGTTTAAATTATAATAACAATGTATATTGTTGAATCTGAACTGGGTTTAGTCAACAACAAAAACTATTCTTAATCTACTTATCAAAAACTTGTGAAATAGTATATTTTTGTGTCATCCTTTCTTATGTGCTACCATTTCTCTGTGTCTCATCAATAGTATCTTTGCTACCTGCCTACCTTAGGCCTTGCACAGCGTTGAGCGCTGCCAAGAAAAAGCACGGGTCCCACAATAAAAACAGGCATCAAGTCTTATAGAGCTGCAGTGTTGGAAAACATGGCACCGGTGCTGTACTGAGCCCACACGAATATAGTAGTGCAGCTTTATCCTCCAAATACAGTCCGACAGCGACGTTTATTTCTCGGGAGTGGGGGTTGGGACGAGACCATGAGCCAGCAACAATAGTTTTTAATGTTTAGGGCATCGCTGAAAGTACTTTATGCGCTCCCAGTTTTTTAAGCATAGCTCGAAGTTGGCGTCGGTTGATGCAATGGTGAGAGTGGCTCCTGAATCTTTTCTCTCTTGTTTTGGGCATCACTTAAGCATACATAGTGGAGGGCCTTAGTAGCGGACATGTTTTAGGCATGCCATACGTTTTTTGGTGCCACTGTAATGTTATGACACTGTAATGTGACTTACTATTCTTTAGTCCTAATTTTTCGTTTTTCTCCTTGCTCATAATTTGTTATTTATTCCCAATAAAAATAGTAGATAAAATGAGCATAAGCATTGGCCAAAGCTTGTTTCCATGCTGGTTCACACATGTGCATAGTAAAATCACATGGGTATGTACCACTGTGTGAGTACAGTTGTGGATCTGACCTTGTATTCGAAAAGTAGATCATTGCTTATTTTAGTAGATTTCACTTTTTTTCTGTTGGACTTTGGCAATTACAACATTCTTTTTGATTTTGGCCTCCCCTCAGTTGAAGGATCACGCTCCGCCCACTCCATTCATATATTATAGTTGCATCTGTTCTTAATTAACTACTTTTTCCGTCAACTTACCTTGTTTTTATCAGATAAAGATCACTTGTACAACCAGTAATAACATAATAATGAATGGAAAGAGCCTACCAACAGTTCTTGCATACTTGCTAACAATTATGTTCCCTCTTCCTTCCAATATTTATGCATGCTTGTCATGATAATATCTTCTGATTTTGTTGACTGCTATTGTTGTCAGAATATTTCTAATGATTTGTGTTTTTGTTCATTGATTCATGTTTACTATTGTGTTTGTTGAAAAGAAATGCGACAGCATTTTGTATATTCCTGATCTTGTTTATGCAAATAACCCAAACAACTTTATTTAACAATCATCGTGTAGGTGTTGGGAAAAGTTGTCTCCTTCTACGGTTCTCAGATGGCTCCTTCACCACTAGCTTTATCACCACCATTGGGTAAGGGTGCTAATTGATAAAAATAGTTGGTTTTGAGTTGATCATTATTTCAAATGAATGCTGCTATTAGAGTATTTCTAAAATAGTTTATATGTTATCTTTAAAGGATTGACTTCAAAATAAGAACAGTTGAGCTTGATGGTGCGCATAAAGTTACAGATATGGGATACTGCTGGTCAAGAACGTTTTCGAACTATTACAACTGGTATGCAATATACTTGTTTTCAGTCAATTAAAGCAATGTTGGTCCTTCAACTTTTCATGTGTTAATTATTCTGTATCTGCTAATAATTTTGACTATGCAGCCTACTACAGGGGTGCAATGGGAATTTTGCTTGTCTATGATGTTACTGATGAGTCATCTTTCAATAGTATGTGTGCAGTGCATTTCAACTAAAGTTAATCCTTTAATATAGGCCTTTGGCTTCTCTTCTGAACTTGGTGTTAATATTGACAGATATAAGAAACTGGATTAGGAACATTGAGCAACATGCTTCCGACAACGTGAATAAAATTTTGGTAGGAAACAAAGCTGACATGGATGAAAGCAAACGGGTATGTCCTTTTTCCCCCTTTACCATCTCACATTTTCTGTTAGGTGTAATGTTACATTCCTATTTGAGATTTTTGTGTAGTTTGATGTTATTGGAAAAGTGGATCAGTTATGAGGTGGAAAGCTTCAGGATATGTTTAACATAGTGCATCTGAAATGGCCGCCGTCTAGTCTGTCCAGTTTTTGAAAAAACATCATAGCTTTGGCGCGTTGCCTAGGCCATAACCATGCAATTAAATGTGGGGGCGAGCTGATCGACCTATAGATGGTGAAGGAAACAGGAGAATAGGATGGCAGAATGGTTACTGTGGTTTGATGTCATCTATGCTTACAACATGGTGTCAATGTTGCTTGATTTTGCTTGCCCACCCCCACACCCCCCACCCCCCACCCCCCCCCCCCCCCCCCCCTATTAGATTTCGTTGTGGTTATGTTCGCAAGCGGAGTAGAGGCGGTGTGCCATTGAGGGGAAGCAGAAGGATGGTGTGTGCAGAGGTGGTGCGCCATGGAGCAGGGGAGCAGATTGGGGTGGTGTGCATGCAAAAGCATAACATGAGATTTAGGGAGATAGAAGAGGTGATGCAGCTGCATGAGAACAAAGGCAGCAGCTGGGATTTGGTTGTAGTTGTAGGGGATTGATGGGAGGTATGGTGCTTAGATGGGGTAGTGGGCTTCCCCATGGCAGTGATCTGTGTAGACATTCCTCTTCCTTCCCATATATTCTTTCATATTTTTGCAGATTACAGCTACGTCTCCTGTCTAGCATCTAGTGTTCTTTGGAACCTTAAGTTTATTCATATCTTTTTTTTTTAAGTGGCTTTGTCTGAATACAGGCTGTACCGACATCAAAAGGGCAGGCTCTTGCTGATGAGTATGGCATCAAGTTTTTTTGAAACGGTCCGTTTGGTTTTTACTTTTTATTTTTTGCTGTGTTCTCTTTACATCCGGTCTAACTGAATGGAACGACCTGCTTGATATGTGGTTCCCTAAAAGGTTAAAACTATACTTGTGCCTCGTGATTGTTGTTTCTGCAGAGTGCCAAGACCAACCTGAATGTGGAGCAGGTTTTCTTCTCCATAGCAAGAGATATCAAGCAAAGGCTTGCTGAATCTGATTCAAAGCCAGAGGTGCAACTTCAATCTTGTTATTCCTTTTAATAATTAATGACTGACTACTTCAGCATGTTAATAATTAAGGAATTCTATATGGTTTCAGGATCGCACGATCAGTATTAACAGACCTGAGGGTGGTGAGGCTTCGGCGTCACAAAAATCAGCTTGCTGCGGATCGTGAGGGCTCGTGAGGGGGGTGGTTACATTGTCACAAGGAAGATAAATAGTGTGATACCATGGTTGTAATTTACCCTTCTACCTTTTATCTGGCTGTCATCGTTCTCTTCTAACTTTTAATTGCAATTGCTTGGATTCAGATTTCTGTGCTATACTGTGAACAATTTTTAGTTGTACCCTTGGTAGAAATGCAAGTGCTCATAAGTCAATGCACCTTGTGTTAATGGAAATGCTTGCAAAATCGTTGCAGAGTTTAGGGGCGGCCGTACCAGAACCTGTTATTTTACCACTCTCTTCCCTATATCTAGATTTCGGAATGAGAATATTTGGTAGTTTCGGGTTGTAATTTGATATTGCCATATGTATCTAAAGAGATAATTTGCCTTCTGTGAGGCTCGATATAATCTAGGACACCCACATTATATGTTCAGTCAACTATGCTCTATATATTTCATGGTATCCACATCCATTCTATCCACATGAAGTTCCGTTTGAATGGTTGTCTATAGATGAAACAGTTTGAACTTTGATCGAAAGTATATAAAAAATATACCAACATTCTTGATACAAAAGTATCACGGAAAACGAGGTGATATTCTAAACCAAGATCTTCATGAGTCTCGCTGAAAACTTTTCTCCTATTTCAAGGAGAGCTTAAATTTAGAAACAAACGTCACAATCTCTCCCGCCACATCTTTAACAAACATAGGCATCGAAGTTAAGAACCATCTATTTTTGTTTGTATAGAAGTTCTTGGACCAAATTAGCCACCAGCAACAAATAAACCCCTGAATACCTTCTCCTCCACCCGTCGCTTGCATGAGATCGAGAGGCACATCGTCTACCATTACATAAAGAGACAGAGATCGATCGAGCAACCTCTCTCTCTCTGTACGTCTTGTTCATTCTCCGTTCAGCGCCGTTCAATTCGTTACCAGCTAGGTAGCTCAAGAACAAACGCCATAGCTAGCAGCAGGCATGGGCGGCAAAGCTAACAAGCTCCCCGTGAGCACCGTCCTGGGCGTGTCCCTGGTGGCCGCCCTTCTCCTCCTGAGCAGTGTCGTTCAGGACGCTGCCGCCGACGACGCCGCCATCGCCGCCGCCGCCGACAACGACACGTTAACGTACGAGGCGATATCGCATGACCAGGAAGACGGGAAGGACAAGGATCTGTTCCGCCCCGGCCCCGGCGAGGTCGCCAATGTCTACAAACGCGGGTGCGAGGCCGAAGAAGAGTGCAGAGGCAAGTAGCGCTGATGCATCATCAACAAGCATACCTACATGCACAAACTTCCACTACATATAGATATATACCTGTGTCTCCGTACATACACACATCGGCTTTTTATTGCAGGCAGCAGGCGTGTTTATGTACAATACAATCGCGGATTGCACATGTTAGTTTTTAGCTAGCTCATTGTATTGCTGCAAGTGCCAGCACATACTATTCGGTCCTCAAACTGTGAGGCTCTATTTATTCTGTATATATATAATACTCCCGGTTTCCTCCGTTCCAAATAACTTATTATTTTGGTTACATAGTTGGCACTTAAATCGGTCACAGACTCGATAAGGAGCTAGATCGCTCGATGTAATTAAGGCTAAGTCAAATTTGGGAATCAGTCAGCACCTACGAGATTATCCACATGTGGACCTTTTGACTCCAGCAATGAGCGCGACACGCAAGACACGTCGCAGAGGAGCATTGTCGGGAGTGTGATACGCAAGATATGCCGACAAAGTCTCTTGAAACCCGAAACCCTAAGCGCCCGGGAGTGACCTTGTGAGGGCGTGCATGGGCTATGGGCTGCCCTATCCGGCGACCGCTCTAGATCTTCGTCGTCGTCGATCCCCTGTCCATTGCAACGACGATGAAGGGGAGGCAGAGAGGAGAGAAATTAGGGTAAAGACATGTGTTTGTTGTGTCTATTGGTGGATGGGGATTCAATTGGCCATGGTCCTCTCGTATTTATAGAAGGGTTGGTCTTATCCTAGTAGCAAACATCTCCAAGACTTAATCTCCAAGTTTACTGGGTCCAAAACTTACCAAAACACGATTTGGAAACAAGTCGGTTCAGAATCTAAAAGCCGCTGAAAACAAACCCGTCGATAGTACCCGGTTCGGGTCGGTAGTACCGACGTGCATGTGCTTGCCAGGTCTTTTGCTATCGGTTGTACCCGGTTTAGGGACGGTAGTATTGATGATGTTGACTGTTGGTATACCTTATAGCATAAAATATAGATGTTTTAAAACGAAAATAAGGGCTTAAAGTGAGTATTAACGTAGTATAGGGGCTTGACTAACATGATTCCACTAGTTTTGGTGATTTATATATTTTTCGGGGATTAAACGAGAAAATGCCCAAGAGTTTGCAAGCCCTACGACATAAAGACGTATTGAAAGGATCGAGATGCCCAAGAGGGGGTTGAATTGGGCTAATCTAAAATTTTAACTCAAATAAACAACCTACTAGCCCATATTCACCCTCTTGTGTCTAAGTGTGTTTCTAGCAACTATCGCACAAAAGTTTTTTGCACCCTAGGTTCCAATCCTACTCTAGCATGGCAATTCTAAGAATGTAAAGACATGAAATAGAATTGCGAGAATGTAAATGCGGAAAGTAAAGAGAGGAAGGAACACGACGATGTTTTTCCGAGGTATCGAGGTGTCGCCACACCCCCTAGTCCTCGTTGGAGCACTCTCTCAAGAGTATTGCTCCTCCTTAGTCCTCGCAAGGACCAAGTGCTCTCTACGGGCTGATTCTTTGACACTCCGTCGCGGTGAATCGCCCACAACCGCTCACAAGCTTGCTTGAGCCACCCACAAGCACCACCGGGTGATCTTCAAGCCATGATCCGCCACCAAGCCGTCCAGGTGATGGCGATCACCAAGAGAAACAAGCACGAACTCTCACTTGACCTCAACAAGCCTAGGAGAAGAGTGGATGCACACTTGAATCTCTCAAACACTCTAAGGATGATCCTTAATCTTGCATAGATGACCACCTTAGGGCTCTTGCTCTTCCTTGCACTCTCAAGGGTGTTTCTCGGTGAACAAATGGGCAAGAGAGGGTGCAAGGTCGAGGGGGTAAAGTATATATAGCCCCCATCAAGCAACACCACGAAATCAGCACTTTTACGCACAATTTCGGCTGACCGGGACGCACCGGTGAGTCCGGTCAAGGTTCCGGAATGCGTCCCGAGTCGAAACGACCGGTTCTCGACACGCCCGGCCGATGCGTCACGGTCGGCGCTTCGGTCGCGGGCCGGACGCACGAGATCCCGTTTGGCGCTGCAGGCTTTCGAAAGTCCGACCGGCACGCCACGAGAGCGTCCCGTCACAGCGTCCCGGGCGGCGCGTCCGGCCGGCCTTTGAGGCCTTTTCGGCTCGTCTTCGCGACTCGTGAATTGCTTCAACTCCAACATGTCTCGGGCATAAATTGAGCTACCTAGTGCTAAAGAAACTCAAGTGTGCACCACAACTTCGTCTCTAGACTCGCCTAGGTCAAGCTACCCGTTTGTACCCCCCTTAATAGTACGGCCGAAAAACAAAAAACAAAGTCCTAACAACTAATCAGATGTCACCCAACTCCGTCGATAATCGAACTAGCGTCCCTTAACCTTGTCGTCCATCCTCGAAAACCGAGCGAATTCCATTGTCGGGCGTAACAAACTCATCGCCGAGATCACCATTACCATGACCTAACTCTAACCTTTGTTTACGCAAAACACACGTTAGTCATGGTAATTATATTGTCATCAATCATCGAAACCCAATTCTAGGGCCTAGATGCTTCAATCTCCCCTTTTTGGTGATAGATGACAACCTTTAGAGTATGGAGATTAAGAGTGAGGTTTTAACACTTGTTCACATGAGCCTCTGTCAATAAGATCAAAGGGGTTAGGGTGGCTCATGCGATACAAGATCATGTGTACTCATAGAATGCGCATGAAGAGTGAGTGCGACAAGGGTAGCTCATATGGTTCAAAGAATCACAGATAATAATCGAGTAAACCATAAGTGCGGGAAGCATAAACCATATGAGCAAAAGCATGACATGATATATAATGATACCAAAGTAGAGAGCACACATGTCATAGAGTGTATCACAATGCATCACAAATATACAATGCGAGGCATAAAAGTAAATATGATGCATGAGAGTGAATCACAACAAAAGATCACCAAAAGAACCAAATCCCCTCCACAGACTCCCCTAAATGTACATACTCTACCCTCTCCCCTTTGGCATCAAGGACCCAAAACTCCAATCGGTCCACGGAACCGCAGTGCGTATCCGCATCTTGATGCGGATCATCGGGGCCGTGTCGGAGTGGTGACCCAAGTAGCTAAAGGACCCTCCTTTGCAGGCACGCTCGGGTAGCGTGAGGAACGTCTCAGTTGCCGCGACCACGAGACTTCGGAAAGCATAGCGTTAGAAGTGGTCGGGGGTAACGCTTCATCTCCAATTAACACGATACCAACACGATCAGAATGATATGATCCACTTCATATCATCACATGACCTTCTTTTTTGGTCCATCGATCTTGACCTCACTTGCTCTTCGCGGAACAACGTCGGTCTAATTACGGCCGCCAAGTCCCTGTGACTTGCCCTTCACACCCTACAACCGGTCCATCAAGCCAAGCCTGTCTTGATCTTCACCAATTTCTGGTCACATGACTCCATGTCATATCTCATATCTAATAAGCTCCTTCATTTGCACCATCATATGAACTAATCTCCATTGCATAATCTCAATCACATATTAGTTCACCTAATGTTGACACTCAATTACCAAAACCACAAGGGACCTTTCAATGATAACATCCCTATATTTTTGCCATTTTAGATGACGTGGCACGCCACATATGTACGCGTAAGCGATTTGCGCAAACCACTCTTTGGGCATTGGAAAGATAGCTTTGCCCATGCGGTTTTCCTCCTCCACCGGTGACTCTTTAGCCCCCCATGTAAAAGCTCCTTCAACCTCAGCCATCACACCGCAACGAGCCAATGAGGGAAGGGGGAGGAGCTTTTGTCTGGAGTCTGGGAAAGGTTAAAAATCAGGGATCCCAAAGGAGGGCGACGGTGACGGATCAGGAGGCGACATCGAGGCCCCGCTAGCGTCTCCTCCCTTCGTCCCTTGCTCTTGGACCCGATGTTCTAGGGCGGTGATGGCGAGGAGCGGCGTCGGGGTTCCCCACTTCGGTAACCACACACACTCAACACCTACCTGGCAAAGTCGCGCGACGGCTGCCGCTCCTCTATCGAACCTCGATTCACGGTAGGCTGTTGCCCCTAATTCGCCGCGAATCGCCGCTTCAACTTGCTTGCCTCAATTGACTCATACGTGCATGCGCGGACTGAGGCTTGCTGGACTTGCTTGGGCGGACTGCGGGGGCTGGACGAAGCGTCGAAGCGCGATGAAAGCGAGCTCCTCCCTCCCTTCCTCGTTGTCTCCTTGTGTGGTGGTAGCGGGAGGTTGAAGAAGGAGCTTACATGTGGGGGCTACTGGCGTCGGCAAAGGTGGGGAAACCGTGGGGGCAAAGTTGGCTTTTCAATGCTTAGGAGTGGTTCTTAGTAAGAGTTGCCCGCTGGCGCATTATGTGACATGCCACGTTAGCTAAAAATGACAAAAATTTGGTGACGTTCTATTCTCTGGGGGTAAACTGTAATGGCTCGTTTAAGGATGACAATTGAACATGTGGGTTTCCATAAGGACGATAAAAAGTTAAATCCCAAGAATGGTGGAAAAGTTGCATGGTGACTTACCGGGTTGTCACTGTATTTTGTCCAAATCAAAGTTATTATAGTACTCAAATTCGTTTAAGATCTCGTATATGCGTTACGATATTCACAAAAAGTGAATGCAAAAAGAAATATATCAGCCAAGATTATTAGTGACTTTAAAATGTAATGGCAACACAGGATTAGCGGTGGGTTTCTTCCAAGTTCCACTGTTGGGTAATTCTTCCAAT
Organism: Hyparrhenia diplandra; assembly: GCA_015847255.1. Taxonomy (NCBI): domain Eukaryota; kingdom Viridiplantae; phylum Streptophyta; class Magnoliopsida; order Poales; family Poaceae; genus Hyparrhenia; species Hyparrhenia diplandra. Next base: position 38,936 of record JADLZK010007184.1, read on the forward strand.
GTTAAATACTTTTTTTTGTCCTATTCGATTTTTTCTAGCTGCCACTAAAAAATAATTCATACAGTAGTGTTTACTAGACTGAGTGCTTGGGGTTTATTTCTTAATCGGATTTTGAGTTTTTGGGACAATTTTTTGGGTGTTAAGATCACTGACTCTTGATAGCTCGTAGTAGACACTAATCAATCAATCCTTTTTATCTGTCATTGTTGGTGTATGTCTCATAAGTTTCATTCATTTGAAAAAATATGTAAAATTTGTCTCTAAATAAAATTATTAAAAGTGGAATTCAGACATATTTCTAATGAAAATAATTATGTATTATAAATAGTAATATTTTTTAATAACATATATTTGATTGAAGTTGTATTTTCTTTTTTTTCTTTTGAAAAATTGAAAGATATTAAGTCAGAGTCATTAATCAGCCTAAAAGGCCCCACCAAGCCAGCCCAAAGCCTCAAACAACCATGTTACCGCCTGGCGCCTGTTCCAAACCCCGCCAAAGCAGAGTCGACCATTTCGGAAACTAACGATTCACCGTCGGCCGCGGAGCTGCCTTCCCTGCATTTTCTCCACTGCTGCACCAACACGCCGCCCCTGCCACCCTTGCCTTAATCTCCGCCCTCGCATCTTCGCCCCACCACAGCCTCCTCGCCTCTGCTTTCCCAAATCCTAGCCGAATCGAGGGGACGGGGAGGCTATATGAGCGATAGGCAGCTCCGGGAATGGATCTCGGACAGGCTGGTGACTCTTCTAGGTGCGCCTTAACAGCGTCAGCGTCGAGGACGTCATCATCACGCTAGGTCGGTGCCCTTCGTGGAGTTCCGCTTCGATCTATTTGCTTTACTGCTCGATTCAGTTCCTCCATAATTTGGCTAGTGTTCTGGAGTGTCGTTGAGTTGGTTTGCACAGCGGTAGAGTGCTCATCTGCTTGCGACTTGGTGACGAAGCTTTCTGTAGAGCTCGTCACATCTTCCTGCAGAGACCTCCACTTTTGCATTCTGACGTTCCACCGCAAGTTGCTATCTAGTAGCCAGCGTAGGCCTTCTGGCATTCTCATGTTTGCTGGGCAGGTCTAGCTGGACACCCATTTGGCTGTCCACCCCTAACATCCTTTTGTGGTCATGTCTTCTCCAGACATGACCTCAGATGGGTGGAGAAGTTGCCAGCGGATCCTGCCGAGGAACAGGAGGCTAGCAAGCTGTCCTCCCACAGTGGAGCGATGATGAGCTGCAAATACATGTGCTGCGCTCTGCGCGAATGTTATCCAAAGTTAAATCTGACAGTGTGGACGATGAAGATGTAAGCGACAATTGGTACTGTTCTTTATTTTCATCTATCTTTTGTGTACGGATATGCTGATCTTCAAATTGATGACATCATCATGCTCAGCAAGGAATAGCAAAATGATTTTGGAAGTGAAATTTCGGTGGGCAAACGAAGAGGAGTGATAACCTGAAGATGATGACTAAACTCGTTCTGATGTATGTAGATTTCCGTAGCTGACCGCGTTTTGTTTGGCATAATCAAGTATCCCAATTATTTGGTACATTCTGTTAGGACATGTTGGAGTGAAGTGTCTCTCCAGGAGTGGGTAACTGACAAGATTATCCATCACTTTGACTATCCCAAGAGCATTGGTGCCAAGGAAATCATCCGGCTAGGTAGGTCCATTTATTGAGCCCTATTTCGTTTAATTTCACTCCTCTCTTTGACACTGGCATCTGCTTCTGTTCTGAATCTTGGTCCTGTGTTACTATGTGCAGCGGAGGATTGTTCTTTCTACCGACGACCTTGCTTTGCATGCTGGTAAAATCCGGTTTTGTGGTCATGCTCGGAGCACCTGCAGCTTTTGCGCGTTAGACATTTATGCCAAGGTTGCTCGTAGCGCCAGCATCATTGACGCAGGCGTCCTACTCTCGCTACTCCGTTGACTCCTGATAGGTTCCAACTTCGTTAATTGCAAAAATTTTTTGCTTTGCTGATGATATTTTTTGCCTGCCTGATGCAGATGCTATATCAAGAAGATGTTGTCAAACAGAGATGTATGCTTAGCTTCTCATACTAATAATTTGTTGTACTTAAAATTTGGAGGTGTGGATTTTTTTCCTGGAACTTATTTTTGATCAGTTTCATACTGGTTGCATTGTAGGAAGAGGAAGAAGTGACTGAGCTATACCTGGGCATGATAGATAACAATCAAGCTTACAGACAGAAGGTAATTTTCTAGAAAGCTGATGCCTTTTAGCTCTCTTCTTTTCTTCTTTCTTTTCTTTTTTTTTTTTTTTTTTAAATGAACATATGAGAGGAGAGCAGCTTCCATGGTTATTTGTTGTTCCAAACTAGTTTAGTTCCAATTTGTTAGTTAAAAGATGGCTGCCTTTTATTTTCTCTGAGAATAAAGCTTAACATTTTGATTTGGCAATCTGTGGTTTTGGATGCAAAACCATTCATTATTTTTGACCCATCAAGTCCACTTATTTTTGCTCCTGTAATTGTAATTACCTTATATTTGGCGCTGAGCAAAGCCTACTTGGGCTGTATCAACAGCAACAACAGTATTATTAGCTTATCTCATTCGGCCCATTGAAAGTTATGCTTCATCCTTGAAATGTATGCACTGTTTGCATATGTGTGTTGATTTTTCTTAATTCTGTCTCTGCTAGATAATTTTACTGCAGTGTCGTTTGAGCAATTGGACACTGAACAATGTATCTAACACCAGCATCTATATATGCATTTATTTCAGTACAAAAATGCCTGAAGCTGATTACTACATACATGAAAAATGCTGGTGAAGAAAAACGATTGTCTCAGGTCTTGCCACAATATGAGTAAGTATACTTATAATTTTTTTTCTCAAATAGTGCAGAGAACTGCGTCATTATTTCATTAAGGTAGAAAAATGTTACATGGGTCTAAGAGACCCAACTCACACACCATACACCCTGGACACTAACATACAGACTCGCCACACATATAACAGAAACGACCAAAGCCTCCCGGCTTTAAGCCCAGCAGGCATGCCTAAATACAAGTTCCTGGAGTTTAGAGGTTCCTGCCGAGCACCAGAGCCCTGCTCTGAGTTAATAGCCCCTAAGGGCCTCCTGAACGCTTGGCCTCTTTATTATCAAAACACACAGGAGTTGCTGATGCTTCCAAATCTCCCAAGCCACCAAAGTTATCAAGGGGTTGAGGCCTTATGTGCTTCCTTTGGGGATGCAGTTGACCCCTTTCCACCACCCCCCGAGAAATGGGCCACAGTAGGCTATGGTGCCAACTGCAGCATCCTCCCTAACTGTTGTAGAACCAGGGACCACACTTGTCAAGCGAATAAACAGCCCACTAGCAAGTGATTTTGTTGTTTCCAATCATCATAAAGTTTGGAGGCCATACTAGGTCTGGTTCTTACTCTAGCAAGTCATCCTACAATGCCATTTCCTTGGTTCCATCCACTTTGCTCCTTGAAACGAATTTAAAAATCTTGGGCTCATCTTTGCTGCAAGTTCTTCATTTGGCTTGTTGCTTGTCCCTTCTGTGATCAAGAGGAGACCATACAACACCCTATTCGTGTTTTTGCCCGGCAAATCTGGTACATCATTTTTGCAGAAAAATGGCTTGGCTTCCATTGCGCCTCAGCCATCAACTCATAAATTCCCAAGCTTGTGGTGTGAGGTAGTTAAAGAGGTGACAAAGTTTCATTGGCAAGTGGCAATATTAGTGGCTTGGGAAATATGGAAGCACAGGAACGACAGGTTTTCTCAATGGCTCTACTCCAAACATTACAATGTTGTTGCGAGCTGTCACTTATGAGTGCATCCTTTGGTTCTCAGCTGAGCAAAGGGCCCAGGGAGCTTTTTGCCTTCTTTGGAAGGTCTTGGGAGGAGGGTTGTTGTGTTCATGTTACTTTCTGGGTCTTTATTTTCAGTTTTTGTTTTAGCCTTCTAGAGTGCTGCTGGGGTGTGTGAGTGCTGCTGGATTTTCTACTTTGTTTCAGACCTTTCTTCTTAATGAAATACACAGCTCTCCTGCATGTTCGAGAGAGAAGCTTATGTTTGAACTTAATGAACCTTTGTTGCATCATGTTGAATGTATTGGTTTCACTGTATCTTTTATTGATTCGATCTCATATTACTTCCATCTTTTAGGTATGTTTCTGAAGTCATTGATTTTGAAAATCATCGGGTGATGGAAGAAACGATGGTAATCGGTTAAATCTTCTGGTTCCTTGTTTAATCTGAATTTTGAGGTTTTGTTTTACTAGAATATTCTTATTCTAGGATGGAAATGACTTGGATGAAGGCACCAATGTCAAACATAATGCTCAAAAGGGATATGAGGAGTGAGCAGATCTTTATAAAAGAAGATGTGCTTATGCTGGGTTTTATTTAGATTAAAACTAAAGTAAAGAACATCTATCTGATAGTGCTTTAGTTAGCAGCTATCGATTGGTATTTACTGTCCTCTATCAACTTGTTTCCATTTTGGAACCAGGATGAGTCAAAGACCCTTCCACCCAACAAATTTAGGGGATGACGGCTCAAGGCTGTTCAAGAGCATCAGGTTTGCATTGCTTTCTGACTTTTGTAATGATGTTACCCAGGTTGAGTCAAAGACCCTTTTCATTCAACAAATTCAGATACTTACTTGGGATCTCCCCACAGTTTTTTGCCTTAAAAAAAGGTGCTTGTACAGGATTCAGTTAGAGCATCTCCAGGAGTTTTGTAAAAACAACTGCCTGTTTTGATTTTTTAGCAAAAGGAAGTGTCCTCCAACAGTTTGGCTACATGGTTCTTAAAAATAAAAGTTGCCAGATATCACTTTGTACCCCTGTTTCTGCTCCGGCGGGCTCCCATTTGGCGTTTTATTTGGGGGATCGGAGTAAATTGATGCATGAGTAAAATGAAGGGTTCTAGATGATGGTTAGAAATAGTTTGAAGTTCCCATGCAAAAAATCGTTTAGGAAGCTATTATAGGAGACTGTTGGAGAAGGACAAAATTTTAAGGTTGCTATTTCTTTTGTCAACTGTTATATCTATTAGTTTAGCAAGTAAACTATACCAAACTCCTGAAGATGCTCTTAGGATTGTATATAATTGAATTCTGTGATACTTATTCTACTAAAATATATTGTAAGTGGTTTGCTTAAGGGAAAGGGGATTAGAGGTTAGAATTGGGGAATTAGGGGTGATTAGAGGGAGAAGGAACGGCTGCCCTAGGGGCTAACCGTGCCTTTTAGGAGAGGGAGAACAGCCGCCTGGGCACTGGGCACAGGGAGGCGGCATGTCCGCTGGCTGCTCGAGCGTGTGAGGCTAGAGAGCTTAGAGTTTTACGCCTAGATTTTCTTCTTGTGCTTAGTCTGAATAGTTTCATATCCTATTATACTTATATGGAGGGAGGATCCAACCTGACTCAAATCCTATTTTCTGAACTCTTTCTATACCTAGACTATTTTTTTTGGAGAATTTCTAAACCTAGACTTCGGATGAACTTTAGTAGCCCTACAGTACCGCCACCATTACAGAGATAGCGGCCCCCATGCGGCAAACCTCGCCGCTTATAACTATAAGCCATACACTCTACACACTCCAGGTCTTGTCTCATCCCTCCGCTTTTGCCGTCAATTCCTCATGGCAGTGGTCGGTTGCTAGTAGGCTGGTGTTACTAGTGAGGGTGCTCCCAAAACTTGTGTGAGCTAAACCCAGATCCTAACACGTTAAGGTCCAGCTCCTAGTCTGATTTAGACAATAATCATCAAACGTTTTTCAAACCATGAAGGAATGCAAATTCAAATATTGTTTTGTTTATATTTTTGCTTTCCCTTGATTGGTTGAGACAACTTGAATTTGAACAATTGTTCTTTTAGCTCATGCTACTATGGACCTTTTTTCGTATTTTCGGTCAATGAATAGAACTGTTTTTCTTTTTTTGATTAGTATACCAAATCACTAAATCATGTGTCTCATATTCTGATGATATGTTACTAGGATCGACAGAATGTAGGTGTAGTGTAATTATTCAAGACTGTACCAAGATTTTTGCTTGGGTCTAATCAATATTGATATTGTACAAAATTTAAGGAGAGTGCATCTAGGGATTGAGCTTATGTGCTGCATCTATGTTCATAATTTCATATTAGTTACAGGATTGTATGTTTGATCTAATGTTCTAACAACCTTGTTCTTTTTTTGCAGGTTATCATTGTAGCAGATGAGACTGGGTCTGGTAAAACAACACAAGTACCGCAATACCTTCATGAAGTTGCTTATACTGCAAAAGGAAAGGTGTGTCATCTTTTAAGATCCATGTTGGTTTTTATTGCACATTTAGCAATCTGACCAGCTTAATATGCTTGTGAGAATGTTCTAGTACCCTATGGTATGTGTGCACTATTTTATGAATGGTTTCAGCTTCATCTTTTATTTTTTTTCCTTGTAATTTTGTGATCCAATTTCTCACAAAAAAAAAAAAAAAAAATTCTGGTAGCCATGATGTTATGTTTACAGTTTAGCAGCTGTTTGCTCAGGACACTTAGTTTTGTGCAGATTGCATGTGTCCAGCCCTCACCGAGTGGGGCAGCCTTGAGTGTTGCAGCAAGGGTATCCAAAGAAATGGGTGTTAATCTAGGGATGAGGTTTGGTATTTTTGTAACTCTGATGCCTCGGCAACTTAAATTCATGAACATTTTTCGTGCAATATACCTTCCATCATTCATCTGAGATTTCTGTGTGATATTTATATCCGTTACTGCTGTACAGGTTGGTTTCTCTCTAAGGTTTGGAGGATCTCATCAGAGTGGTACGGTTATTAAGCACATGACTGCCGGAGTACTTCTGAGAGAGCTTATTGTTGATCCAGATTTATCCAGCTATAGGTGACCATATTAGAACATAGCTGCATTTCCACCAAAATGGAGACCTTTTCTTTATCTCTGTTCTTTTGCTGCAGCATTGGTCATGATTGCAGACGCTACTGAGCGCAACCTATCAAGTGATATCCTTTTTAGGTCTGCTGAAAGTGAGTTTGTCGACCTATGCTTATTTTGCAACTATATTGATGCAATCTCAGTCCCTCATGTGCAAAGTATGCTTTTACTGTGTTCAGTTTATCTGCCAGTCTCGGCCAGACTTGAAGTTGCCTTTTCATTGCCAGTGCTTCTCTTAATGTGAAGAAGCTTCAGGATTATTTCTGTTCAGCTCCTGTTTTCAAGATACATGGGGGACAATGCCCAGTTGAAATTTATCACACCAAAGCTCCAGTACCAGACTACATTGATGCAGTAGCGACACCGTTATGCAGATACACATGAAAAAGAAACTGCCGGAGATATTCTAGTGTTCCTCCCAGGGAGCAGCATGCTCAAAAACGTTCATGAAATTCCTGACCAGAAAATAAAGGGATTAGAGAAAATGCCCAAGCCAATCATGTGTCCCATTTATGCTAATCTGCCTGTTGACCTTCTGGCAAAAGACATTAAAGGCAGACACCCAAAGTGGACTCGAAAAGTGTTTCTGGTAAATGATATAGCCGAGGTTCCACCAACAATTGATGGTATCAGTACGTTATTGACACAGGCTTCTGTACGGATAAAATCATACAATCCATGTCTAGGCTAGAATATCTGCTTATTTGCCCTATATCAAAAGCATCAGCGAAGGAGAGGGCAGGAATATCTGGATTGACTAGGCCTCAAAAAATGTTACCGCCTGTACACCAGGGATTCCTTATATCCATGACTGGAAGGTTGTACAGCTCCAGAGATTGAACGAACCAACCTGGCTCCTGTGATTCTTATTTTGAAGACTCTTGGTATTAATGATTTGGTACACTTTCTCCTTATCTGAATCCACCACCATCTGAAGCCATAAAGGCCCTGAACCAAATTTATGGTCTTGGTGCACTCAACAGCCGTGGGTGCTGACCAAGACTGGGAGAACAATGGTAGAGTTTCCATTAGATCCCCTGTTGTCCAAGATGATAGTTGCTTCCAGAAAAAATATAGCTGTTCTGTTGAGCCTACCATTGCCCATGTTGTCAATTACAATGTTGTCCCAAAACAGGAAAAGACCATGCAGATTTATAAGTTAAGACAATCACACACTGGCAATGTTGTGACCACATAGCACTGCCAAATGTATTACCTCTCTGCCTGTTTACTTTCATTATCATTTTTCTTAGCAATCTTCAGTTATATAGAGTCATCAAATGTCAGTCTTTCTTTATTTTAGGTTCATAACTTATGAAAGAATCAGGCTATTCAACTCAGTGGTGTCATGGAAACTATAGGTACGCATCCTATGTCTTCCTTGTTATTTTTGGGTACTTAAGTTTAAGCTCTCTAGAACTACCTGGAGTTAGACTGGCTTTTTGTCTATAAGTCTTGCATATTCTTTTTTTTTTCATCTTGGTAGTGGTCATGGCATCCATTGGTTTACATGCCTCACTTGAGCTCTGTTTTCCTTTCACACAGTAGATCTCCTCTGTTATTCTGCTGACATTCATCCTGCAAGTTCATATGGGAAAACTTATTGCACTTGTTAAATCCTCAGGCTGATAGCATGAAGAGGGCAAACAAATACGTGATTGGCTAGAGGGTGATTCTGAGATGGTGGAGATTGAGTTTGCTCAAATTAAATGACTTGGTTTCCATTAAAAGGCTATAACGTCAGGTATTGTTGAGTGCTAAATAACAATTACATCAGCATGATTGCCGGAGAATTTTATAACATGGAGTCCTTGCATGCTGGGTTTCTTTCTATCATGCTGCGCGTCAGCACAAGGGTGGTATATATACAAGACCACTCATCCCTCAGACTGTTCATAGATCCTAAATCAGGCTAGCAGAGGCAAGATTGTTTCATTGCCCATTATCTCTCCAGTCCTCAGCATTCATATATATAGCTCTTGACCTGTTGTGGTATATGCTTATTTCCCCCCGCTAATGCAGGTACGCCTTTCAGTGGGTAATATTCCATGAAATAGTCTTCGATACGCAAAATCATATTGGACAGGTACACATTGTTACCAAGAATCGGATCGATATAGCGTTATAGTGAAATTTTACTAATAATATGTATAAGGACACTGCAGGTCACGGAAGTGAAGGCCTGAATGGCTGCTAGAAATAGCACTCACATTTACAAGAATGAAGATATAGCTGAGTGTAAGTGGACCATGCAGTTTATGAAAAGCAAGTTAAGTTTACTTCGCTTTGGCTGACCTGCCTTCTTTCTACAGTAGCCAGTCCAAGAAGCCTTCCGGAGGACGACTGCAGTCTTCCTAATCCTACGTAGCTACATTTCCTGAATGGTCACCTTGTATGGCACTGAGCCTACATACAGGCAATTTCCAGTGTAATGAGGTACCGCAAGAGTCTGCTTAGCATGAAGAGAACAGCTGACTTACTAAACTGAGTGGTCATTAGGTTGAGACACTAGTAGCAGCTTCGACTTTTTTCAGTAGGTACATCTGGCGGTTGCTCATTTTAGCCTGTGCTTTTACGGTGTCTCACCGTACATTAAAAAAAACACGGCGATAGAGTCGATGTGCCCGACTAGTAATTTGGCTCTGCAGAATTTGTGTAGTTGCTGATGCACATCTCTTTGTTCCTGTCAGAATTTGTGTACTCGTTAGATGTGCACTGAATTTGCATGATATAGTATACAATTATAGCTAAGAGTCCGTTTTTCTTAGATATTTTTTTTCTAACGTTCTGACCTTAGGGGATTTTAGACCTGTCGTGTGTTCGTGGAGACAGCGCTCTACCTGTGGCTGCTGCTCTTCTGGTCACCGGGTTCCGGTGGCAGTCGCTGGCGCTTGTCGATGATCGGATTGCCGTGCTCTTGCAGTACAGCGCAAAATGTTTGCACGCTTGCTGATGCCTCGCGCCGGACGGGAGGCCGAGTCCCAGCAGAATTGAATTGAGTACGAGTCCGACTCGACCCAACGTACGTCGCATCCTTCGATTCCAATGTCACCATCGTGTATATAAATATACGATGCGAAGGAGGTCCTGTATCATCGAAAGAAAGTTTCCTGCCCATTAATTACTTCCGCAATGGAGAAGCAGGGAAAGGTTTCCTTCTCCATCCCCGCAAATCGTCGCCGGCCTCTGCTCGCCTAGCTGCCGAAGGCGCAAGATCTGCTGCTCCACGCCCGCCCCGCAGTTCATCACCGAGTTTGGGCCTGAAACCACCGTGTAACCACCGCCGCTGCGCGCCTGCTATCGTTATTGCTCCGCTCCTCAACATCCACGTGTTTTGTCGTGAACCCCACCGACGTCACTTCTAAGCCTACGATCACCGAGGAAGGAATCGTGTCACCAGGAGCCCGACAACAACCCTTCTGGCCCACTAGCCACCACGCCTACGGCCTCAACCTGCCAACTAGCGCCTCTCTGCTGCCGCCACGGACATAAGGGAATCCAACGCGCACCGCCTCTGTCGATCACTGCGCACCAGCAGCAGCGAGCTCTTGCTGCGGCCGTTAAGCAGGACATTGCCGCCCTTTCCGACCACTCCATGGGAGAAAATTCCAAGTTTTCTGCAAAGGGGGTTTGCTGCTGCAGTCCTGCTGGCTACGGCTGGTCCGAGGGTCAAAGGCATTGGCAGGAAGAGATGAAAAGCTGGGCGGTCGTCGCCCTGGGACAGCACAAAGACAAACGCGTTTGGTTTAGGGCTACAACCCAGCTGAGATCCCCGGCTATAAGAAGAGAAAGAGACAAGACACTCGAGAGCAGAGTTTCTAGCGTCAGACCGAGGAGGGGTTGAGAGAGTTTTGTGGAAGAAAAGGAAGGTCAAAGGATGCATGTTGCTAGTGTGTACGCGCAGTAGGATATGCCTGACATGAATCAATGGGCATGTATCATCGTGCAGCGAAAATGGACGGAATATGTATGCTGATCATCAATTCAATAAAGCAATCAATTCACTCCATTATTTCAGTCTCTTATTTCATTACATTTGAGCATTTGATTTCTTACATAACAATTAAGTTTATTTGATTTACAATATTATCAACACTATTGTGCACTGCACACCACCAAAACATGAGAACAAGAAAGAAGCAAAAACGTATGTTGCATCTCCTCCAACCTCGATCTGATGGATGAGAGCAGGAGAATTTCACTGACAACGACTGCTGACACAATCGGTCATGGCAGACGATTCACGAGCTCAAATTCTGAGCAGGGTTATTTTTAAGATATAGACTTTGAGAAAGCTCCAGACAAGCTTAGATGATTTTTTTTTCTATTTCAAATGACATATGAAAGGCTTGTCGTCCAAGGAGGCTAAGTAGTTTTAAGTTGCTCTAATTCACCTATTCTTCCTAGACGTTATTGCCGTAGTTTCCCTGATTTCTAAGGCCTTATTTGGTTGCGCCTAACACACGTGAATTTACGCCAACCGACCATATCCAAACAAAGGCCAGAAATGCCATTGCTCCTAAGTTGATACTTTCTGAAACTCGTTGAGTTGGCTTCGTGGCTTATTTAAAAAGTGCCCTGATGTTTTCTAGTTTTTGTGCAACCGCCATGGGCGACACTCAATTAATCACGATGTTTTTTAATTAACCATATGGTTAAAAAAAGCTACTAATGCCAAAATCGACACCCGGTGTCTTTTATAAAAGAGCCCGCCACGGAAAATTCCTATTAACGCGCAATTTTGCCCTATTAACTCGTGGCAATTTTTATAAAAACTAATCCCTCTCGAACCTATCTCTATCCCAATATTACGCCAACGATATAAATCCATCCTCAACCCTAACTCATTCACAATCGCTCAACCCTCACTTCTCTATCACGCACGCCCCGAACTCTTAGTCCCAAGGGGCCCACCCTCTCTCCCTCATTCTACACGCACGCCCCCAAGGGGATTGCCTTCCATCTCCCTCTTTCGCTTGGGGAGTTTAGCCCATCAGGCCTATGTTAGAGCTAGGGTCAATCTTTCTTGCACTGGCCGCCTCCACCCGATCGCCCGACGACCTCACTCTTCATCTAAGCTCAATGGCGAGTCGATTAATTTTAGCATTGTACTAGAGCCACTATCAAAGCTAAAATAGATCACCACACTGCGGGTTATAATACCAAGATATCAAAAGTATTTTATAAATGTATTAATTTAGATTATATCTCTATTCCACGCTTATAAATCTGCCAAACATCACTTAATGAAGACATGACAAAGGTAAAAAGGAACAGGCAATCTATAATTTGACATTCAAAAAATATTAGCGATAAAATATAATTAATATATTAGATTTATTTTTGCGTTAAGTAAAACAAATTTCAATATAATGTATTAACTGATTAAATACAATATTTGTGCAAAAACATTTTGGTAATCTTTTAGTGTACAATTTAAAAGCTCAAATATCAATAACACACGCCTTTATTCATAAATATGATTCTGAATATACATTGAAATGAAAATTGAAATTTAGAATACTGGGGAATTAAATTTTTAGATACTATCGGCAAGAGGCATCTCCTAATTGCTTTTCCATCGTGGTGCTCATGTGCTAAAAGGCAGCTTGTTTCATCGATTTGCTAATAATAACCAAACATCGCACCGGCAAGATGTTTTTTTTGGTAGAGCTACTCTAAGATGTTGGACCAATACCTAATTAGTCTAGAAATTTCAAAAAGGTCTCAAAGCCACGCCTAGGGCCATGCCTACAATCAACGCTTTGTGTCCGCTCGATTGCCTCCTCGCCTTGATCCCCATCTGCAGGGCTGAAATCTTCGGCCGGATGAGACCTCAAACCAACCCGGGTTGTTATTCTGGGACCTCCGTATGGGTCGAATGATCAAAGTAGGAGGCCCTCATTTTGGAGTGAGCCTTCACACCCATAATCCCTTTGGGTGGAAGTTCCACTATCCCCTCGTGATCGCATTAATATAAAATCCAAATGGTTAATTTGTTATAACTGCCATTTGAACAAGCACCTTCGCTACTTGGTGAATTGTGTTACAACAATGGCGGTATATGTGTGCCACTTGAAATCTGTTTCAAAATGATGATATTCACATGTTAACTTTGCTCTAAGTGTGACTTAAGAGATAGGGATCGATGGATGACGGCCATAGACTGAACATGGATCTATGATGGTGGACATGATGGGTCGGCCAAGCTCGGGCGTGCCTGGCTCGAGAGGAACCCTGAGATCAAGGCAAAGGTATCTTGATAGGGTTTTTCTTTTCTAGTGATCAAGACACGATAGAGCCGTGTTATCACATTATGTTAGATAGCCGACTATCAAGAGGATGCCGCGACCAATCTCTGCAAGTGCTTCTAGGTCCAATTGACTTGGTATATTGTGGCCAGGGGACATGAGAGCACCACTGCTCTGCCTAATCGACGACATGCTAACATAAGTGATAACGTGATCATCTTCGATTTATTGGCAACTTGAGGCAAGAGGCGGCCATGCTGAAGAAAGGGCCATACAACAAAGTGAAGAACATGCCGAAGAGGACGTGGACGAGCGACGGAAGCACGGTCTTTGACCGACGCTCCTAAGACATGCGTCCCAGAGAGCATGTTTTGACCCACGCGGTGATCTAAGCATCCATCGCAGCTAAAGCCGCCGCTGTGGCCCTGAGGGTGTTGTCCTGCTCAGACAAGACGCTCTGCTCGATTCCCGGCCAATGAAGTTCTGGCCAAGGCTAAACCGCCCCAACTTAATCTTTACTTTGAGTGAGCTCTTATAAATACTTGCTATCGGGTTGTGAGCCTCTCTCTGCACATTTGAACACTCCTACACACCCTGTAGAGTTTAGAGACTTTCCACTCATCTCTTCAATTATAACTTTCGATCTGAGTGAGATTGAGAGTGATAGGAAGTGCATTGCATTGCTTGGATTGCATTTAGAGGCAGCTCATCCTTGGAGAAGCCGCTGATTGCTTCTCTTGGGAATTTGCTTGGTTCCCTAGCGGCTTGAGCAAGAGGCTGTGTTGAGCTCGATTGAGCTTGTTCGAAATAACTCTGGTTTGTGAGGGGTCGCTCATCTCCGCTGAGATTCGAAAGGAGCACTAGTGGATTGCTCAGTTTGTTTGATCCTCTTGTACCTGTGCTTGAGCTCCCACCGGGATTTGGGCAATCGCGGCCATTGCTTAGCAACCGCCAAGGAGTGTATCGCCACAACGGAGATTAAGGTTTGCCAGTTAACGTGAACCCTGGTGAAAACCACCGTGTCACTTGTGCTAGCTCGTTGGAGATTTCTTATACACGGTGATTGGCTTCAAACCGACACTACACCGGTGGTGAGTTGTATTCTAGCACCCCCCTTGCTTTATTAGTATATCTTGTTAGGGTGCTTAGCTTGTGTAGCCTTGTTTTAGATAGTTGTTAGCTTTGCTTAGCTCCTAGTAGTTGTTCTAGTTAGAATAGTTTGTCCACCTAGGGAGAAATTAGCGACATAGCTTTTGCTTGTGATTAGAGACAATAGAATTGAATTGTGGTTAGTATAGTCATGACTAACTACCTATTTTATACCGCCAACATTAGTATAAATCGTCAAATACACAGCAATTTTGAGCTAAATCCATTTCCACAAGTTTTGGTACTATTTGTTTTGCAAAAAGCAATGTTAAAACATATACATTTTGGGCCAAAAAGCAAAGGAAAACATATAAAAGATAACAAGGTCTCAAATGGACATAAGCAAAGCAAGGAGAAGAGAGGAGAAAAAGCCCATAAAATATCAATATCCAAACATGTCAAGAGGTCAAGGGCCCGAATCCAACATGAATGATAAACGGCCGCAGTGACATGGAACACCAAGTTTTGGGCATAACTTTCATACAAAATCGGATTTCCAGCCAACGCACACTAAACAAGCTAACTCCGAGGCCCACGTGGCTCATGCAAAGCTTCAAATTTCAAACGGAATCATATTGAAAGGCCAAGCATTCCTTAGGGTGTGCCCGCACGCGGAGGCCAAAACGCCCATCTGCCTTGGCGGCCCATCTCGACCGAAAAGTCCGGGAGGCGGTGTTTGCTTGCCCGTATGACGGTAAGCGGGATTGTTCTAAATGGCTTAGCCAAGATAGGATCCCATGGTGAAGGTCCTATGACGTGGCACTCCCTCACTTGTAACACACAATTGACTCCAGTGCGTGAGCCCTCCCTCTCCTCTAAGAGAGCTCTCCCCCCACTCTTTTAGCAACATTCCAATGGGTTTAGGCCCTAGCTAGGTAGTAGGAGGCTGAGGAGAGATGTGAAGGGCCGAGCTGTGAAGTGCCTGATTTGTTTGTCTCTCCAACCTTGCATTCTGGATTCGAGCTTAGCTCCTTCACGGGATCTTGCCAAGTAAGCCTACCTGCTCGAGTAATCTTTATTGCCCTTGGTTTATCGACGATTTATCTACTTGTTTCAAGGGATCGATAGTCGTATCTTCTGTCGTGAATCCCTTTGAGAAGTTGAATCTCTTGACCGTGTGAACCTTGATCGACCCAAGAAAGTTGTGGATGGTAGTGCAAACGTGGCCAGCTAGCGTTTCACCTATCTTTTGCGAAGCATCCCACCTGCTGAGGGGGTAGGCGATCGGGTCGTGACAAGCCTTTGACCGCTCCCTCTCTAAACGCCCCAATGCTCTGGCCGTGGACGTGAGCGCCACTGGCCTAAGTCGCCTGGGCTTGGGCGTTGGCCGTCTCAAGTGAACAAGTAGCTCAGAGATCAAGCAACTATAGACCCTAAAGGTGTAGGGACCTCTTCGATAATCCTCCCATCTTGGCCTCCTAAAATCCTTGGGCTTAACTAAAGAGAGGAGTACCCTGCTCCTCGTGGAAAACACGTATACCCTGAAGAAAGCTACACCAGACGCTTATGATTCTTCTCATGACGTTAAGAAACGTCAACAAGTTTCTTTCTCAGTCGCTGTCGAACTGCTATTATCTTCAAAAACCTAGTGAGTCTCAGATCTATCTATAAAAAAATCAAAATAGTTATTTGTTTTCTTTTTAAAATTAGCCAACCAATCCTTTGAAAATCCTTTTCCTCGCTCAATGGAGGAGTTCACAGAGCCACAATCTTTTTCAAACCAAAACTTTCATCCGGCTATGAACTCCATCCATATTTAAAATCCATTTGTTCTATTGCACTTTCTCCGGCCACCCACAAAAACCCATGTAGCCACTCACAAGCCAGTATATATGCATGCCTAAGCATTCCCGCATGACACAAGAAAATATCATATGGACGTTGTTTCCGTTTCTCCCTCAAAGGAGAGCAGAATAATGGTGCACTAATGTCGTAGGAAGTTTGAATGGGGATTGAAAGAACTCAAAGACACTGCCTAGCATTTTTCCCCTCATCACCAACTTACCAAGGACAATCCTCGATTTCGAGCAGACGAGATGGAGTCCATAGGTGCAAGTTCAATGTTAATACATGCTAGCCTGCATTCTGTCATTACCCGATAGTGTGCTTTTGGCATTATCTTTGTTCGGTCTTGATATAGACACTCCTTCTATGCCTTTGACACATGACCGCCGGAGGGTCGCTTAACGCAAACCTACAACTAACAGAGAAAAACTCTAGATCACATCCTAGAGAAGCATTCTTTCTCCCGTTGTAGAACCTACTCCCTCCATAGCAAGGGCATGTCAAGTTTTTGAGGAACCCTCATCGGGCCTCAAACCATTCCCCGGCACTTCATTAGAACCGATCAAGAAGCTCCTCTCCTAACCACCTAACACCGAAGGAAGGATGCTTTATCCTCGGAGTTCTCGATCAAATTCCCAGGATCTATGGGAGAACCTTGAACCTCTATGGCACGAATGGAGCAAATGGAGCATCAGTTTCTCCGCCTGCTGTGAATCTTCCGCTAACATGAAACCTTCAAAAGAATGGTTAATGGAGGTGAAACGCTCTTCAAGCAATTCGCATTCTTTTCACCTTCCACGATAATACCTTGTCTATTACGAGAAATTCCTAGATGCCCTACACAACCCCAATAATGTAGGCGATATCATGTCACAATATCTTATGAAACCTCTTTGGGTAATATACCGCTAGCCTCGACGATAGACTCTTCAAGGGTCAATTCGGCCTCATCTTTGCATGTTGTGGGGATTGTTAGGTCGTGCCAATAAAAAATTATGGAATCAAGGTTCACTTAGACTTCTATATCTATCCTATCCTGACTTTGATTCCCATGTTACCCTCTCTCGAGAAGCTTTTTC
>JADLZK010007185.1:0-172458 GCA_015847255.1 Hyparrhenia diplandra
GATCCGACGACAACGAACGCAGGAGGAAACGGGAGGAAATGGGAGGAAAATGGTGTGCCTATGGTTGGTGGGTCATGGGGAAAAATTTCCTCCCCGCTTCCTCCGCAGAAATGTGGGGACTAAGACCGCATGACGGTAATTGCATTCTTGTAGTTTTTTAATGAAGGGTAAACGGTAACTTCGTGAAATTGGTTTGAGTAGTATAGTTTTGAGATTATGATTCGTTTACTATAGTTTGGTAATATGTTTTTTTTTTAAACAAAATGCCTCTAGGGTTGTTGCGGTCGGGCGCCGGTGGAAGAGGAGCCGCCTCCCGAAGGCTCCCGCCGCCGCCCCCGCCCCGCCGGGCGCGACGCGCCGGGCCGCTGATCGCCCGGCGAATCCTGCGCGGCGGCCCCCGCTGCGCTGGCTCACGACGCCGTGGCTGCAGCCTGGCGGCGATCTGCGGCGCCACGGGCCCGCCGCTCCGACGCATCGGCACCTCCTCATCGCCGCCGACCCGCCCGCCGTGGATGGGCCTCCTGGAGCCGCGCTTCGCCACGCCGTTCGCGGGTCAACACCAGGCCGCCGTGCTGGTGAGGCGCCGCCGATCCACCCCCAGCGTGCTCAGTCCGGCTCTAGTGGTGGCGGAAAAAAAAAAAAAGGACTGCGCACCCGCCCGCCCGTCTCGCCTTCGGGACATTCGCCGGTGACGAGCACCCGCCAGGTATGCCCACCCTTCGTGTTCCTGCTGTGCGAAAAACCGAGAACCCAAGCTCAAGCTATTCCGCCGCCCCTGGATGTGCAATGTGCCCATGCGTGTCTTCGTGCTGCAGTCAAGGTGTTCGATGCAATGCCTCTTAGGTGAATTCGTGCATTGTTTTTTTGGTAACATGGTGCTGATACTCCCTTCACAGTCACACACACCAGCTGACATTAAAGCTCCTTCTCCTTGCTTTTGTTAGTAGTAAGAAATGTTTGTGGCATCGCCCTGTTCGCTACCCAAACAGGCCTGCCCACGAGTGTGTTAAATTGACATGTTTGTTGAGTTCCTGCCAGTTTGCAGCCGTACTTCCTGGTCACGGATCCTTCTGGTAGTTTCTCATAATGTTCTTAGTTTTGACAATGTCGCTCAGTAAACCTGCATTTGGTCCAATCCAATAGGTATCATCAGTGCTGCAAGAATGCAATGCAGACTTGTGGTAGGTCACATATACAGAAACAATGTTTTCCCCAGTTCAAAGAATTCATGTGCCACAAAGAATGACAGCTGATACTCAGAGGCACAAGGGTGCTCATTTTGCTTGGGCTGTCAAAAGAAAATGCATATGGTTGTTTAGACCATCGATTTTGTTGAACAGTTTTATCGAAATAGAGCAGCAGTGTGTGGGCTGTTCCAAGGCTGCAGCTCATTTACTAGTTTTACTGTCATTCTACAGTTCTCGGTCGGCATTATCTTCTCTTTTATCAACAGCTTCATCCTGAGTGCAAAAAGGGTTTAGTAGCTAGAAACAATGTTTACCCCATTCGAATGATTTTTAATTCATGTTCCCCAAGCATGCCTTAAAAATTTAAGGTAGAACCGTCAAGAATGACAGCTGATACTCAGAGGCACAAGGGTGCTCATTTGCTTCGGTTTTTTAAAAAACAAAATGCATATGGTTGTTTAGATCAATTTTGTTCATTGACTGTACCTTCAAACCACACTGTATACTCCTCTGTCCCAAAATAAGATGTTTTTTTTTCTTGTGCCATGGCTACTACGTGATGGATGAGTAGCAGCAGCTATGATTTTGTTCATTTTAAATGTTAGATGCTGTGCAGTGTGACCAGGAATCTGTTGCGGCTGTGACCGTGTGGGTTTTTTGTGCTGTGTTTACTGTTACACTGCTGAATAGTACTTTGCAATTTATACTTGTGAAAATTGCTTGTTTGCATTGCAGGTTTGCCTGAGGGAGATCCATGCTTGTATCCTAAGGAAGCATTTACCTCGATTGGAGCATCCTGGACCTGGTGCTGCTGAACAGAATGTGGAATCAGAGAAAGAAGTTGATGATAAACCGGACGATGAGATGCATGAGGACGATAATACAACATAGCAATCTGATAATTTTCATCAATTTTTTTTTTTGCTTTGCTAGTTTCTAGTTTCTGCTTTTTTAGAATGGATATCTGTACTAGAATGCGCAAAGGTAGCTCTGTACGAGCTGCTTTTTCATTGATCGCGACCTGTGTGGACGTATCCAGGAAGGTGAGTTGCAGACGTTTGTGGCCAGTTGGTAATGAATTAACTAGGTTCAAAATCTACACAATCTTATGTACTTTCGGCTATGACTTACGAAAGAAAAATGTCTCCTGTACATCATGGTTTCTAACTTCAGACATGCATGGGTAACTGAAACACCTTGTATAGTCAAACATGTTGCAAGCGCAGCTAAGTACTTGTATGACCTGTGTATCATTATGGGGGCGCCGTGCCGTCTCCACTGATCTTATGCAGAACTGTAGGGAAGGAACACAAGTACTGATCTTATTCAGTTACCTGTTCAGTCATGGCTGGCAGTAAGCATTGCAATGATTAGCGAATAAATTTCAATTATCTTATGTCCCTGACTGATTGACACTGAAATTTTGTCCCTGAACGATGACTGATTGACACTCGGCGGGAAGACTTTGTAGATAGATGCTTAAGTTCAAAGGTTTATTTTGTTCAAAATACGTACTTCCATTACCCATATGCTGAAGCATTAGCAGTAACAAGAAACTGAATGTTACATGGGAATGGGATAGAGCTAGAAATCACCTCTTCCCGAACCACACACTCATAACCCAGCAAGCAGCGATGGCGAGCATAAACTAGGAAATGGATGGTTTCTAATACATGAAAAAATGAAATTACATAGAGTTCATACAAAACTTAATCGAATAGTTGCTGCAATTATTTCTGAAAGAAACTAGAATATGTGAAACTAGACAACAAACTTGGTCGGAGTCCATGGTGCTAGAGCTAGGGCCGGTCTCTTGTTCGCTGGAGAAACGACGACAGAAAGCTATCGGAGAAGAAGGAAACTAAGATCCTATAGTCACGGATGGCTATTGGCGGCTGAAAACTACGTGATCCTATAGTCCGGCGTGGCGGCTAAAAATTTTGTGGAGACAACCGTGGGCGGCAAAAACTTTCGTGATCCTATAGTCAAGGCAAAAAAATTTCGCCAGAGAAAATTTCCGGACGAGGGAAACCGGCCGCGATCCGTCCGTAATATTAGGATCGCCCCCGTAATTTTCCTCCTTGTCTATTGCGCAGGCCAGCTCCCGATCCTCGACTACTTGTTTAAAATGCACGGCGTTGGCCACTAAATGAAGTCATGTCAGAGCGCAATGGTAAGGCCCATGTAGCATAGACCTCGGGTCTCGGGTTCGACCCACAAAGGCACAATTTTTTTTTATTTTTACAAGATTTTTGGTTATTTGTTTATGTTTCCCTTTCTCTATTTTTTTTTTTTTTTTTTACCATTTTAACCTTTGTTTTAATTTAAATATATGGGTACAACCATGCCATTATATTTTTAATTGATTTGAACTATGTGCAACTATGCATCCATGACAACCATGAACATCTCTCACTTACACCATGATTTCATGTGAGACTTGTTCATGGTTGTGAAGGATGTGTATCATCATAATATCTAAATCATTTGAAACTTTTATGTCATATTCATACATCAAAATGAGTGGTCCATGCAAGTTTTTAGATTTTTCCACCTAGCATAGGGTATTTCTACATTTTTCCTTCAATTTACCATGAAATAATCACAATAATAGGTAAAAATGTGCAGAAAATTGTATAATTACACACAACATCATAGTTTGTTGTCTTTATCTTGTCATTAATTTTTCAAATGATTTGGACAAAGTGACACTATGGATCCATCACAACCATGAACCTCTCTCAGTGACTCACATGGCTCTATGTGAGACATCTTTATGGTTGTGAAGGATGTGTATCACCACATTCTCACATGACTATACTCCCTCCGGTTAGGGACCAGAAGTCATTGAGGACATGATTGTGTGTACCAAGGAGTCATTAATTAGAGGTAATTTTTTTCATATTTTCCCTAATAAATACGGAGAAGAGTGCACTTTAACAACAAATGTTGTCTAATCCTATTGGTTCTAGGCCTCGTCTTAAGGCACACGATGTTGGAGGTTGCTGGTTCAATTCCTCATATTGTGGTGATTTTTGCTATTTGTTGTTTTTGCATAGGATTTTTGCGCCATTTTTCACTGGTCGCATTTTTGCAATTCTTCAGTAGCCGAAGCATGAACGTCACATAGTAAACTATTAGAGGAAACCGTTTACAGTGCTCGTACCACAAAAACAAGCCATTAGAGATATTCTCATGATCACTGCTACATGCAGCTCTAAACAACACAAGAAACAAAATCACGTAGCCACCTTGATCCCTTTGTAACAAATGTACATGAAGTTCTAGCCCGAACCATACTAGCTTATGCCCAACGATATTCCTGGTTCAGAGCATTTCATTTCATACAAGTTACACTTCAAGTAGTACAGACACTTGGCGTCCAAAACATCTTAGCGTCCTGCAGGGTGTCGGTTCCAGGATAAGTAGTTGTGGTCTCCTAGTTTCCTGCAGAAGGCCACAGATCGGATTAGCGTTTCCACTCAGGTTCACAAGCGGCATCAATTACTCTACAGTTTAGGTCACCAAATTAAAACTGAGATTCCATAGTACAGTTAACACTAGCTACTAGCGCCAAGTATCAGTACCATACCAAGCATCACCACTAGAACACTACAACAGGGCAGTAAGATTCCTCACCCAACTTGATATTCACTAAGATCTGGTTTAAAATTTTTTTTGATATTCAGACAGCTGCTACGTGGATCAGATCGGAATCTCGATCGTCGTCGCCCTTGTATGGATACCAAATTGAAATAGGACAGCCCAGTGGAGATTTATTCGACGATTAGGCATAACCAACACCACAAGACAAATCAAGGCTCTGGAGACTATTCACAACGACAAGATCCATTCAGATTAATGTCTACTGTTACATGATTACAGAAACCTTCACAGCTGCTGTTACACGAATTGTCTCTGATTAATGACTTAAAAGAGGTATTTGTTATGCAAGCTTTCAAATATTCCTATCGTTTGATTGTTGTCTGTCTAATGCCAACAACCTATGACAATAACATGATTGAAACGCATTTGAAATGCATTATTAGGTGTTGTTGACATCTCAAATTGAAATGCATTTATTAGAACTAGACAAATGGCATTCCTTGAATATATCTGAAAACTGAAATTCAACAAGGAAACAGATGCCACATCTCACCTGTCCTGTGCTGTGCACGGTGCACTTGCAGGGGGTCTGGGCCTGGGGACGGGGAGGAACGGGGCTGGGTGGCCAGCCCCGCCGACGTGGGTGGCTCAGCAGCAGTGCCGCTTCTTGCCTGCTCCTGCTGGGCAAGGGGCGGGAGACGGCAAAGCCGCGAGGTGCGCCTCCGGCTGCGGCTAAGTTTCCAGCCTCCGACGACGACGACGCGGGCCGCGGGTTTCACAGCTGCCGCTACCGCTGCTCCCGCTGGCCGCGCGGCCGGTCGTGAGAGATCCGGATCGGAGGGGAAGAAGACCCGGGCGAGGGTGCATCGGGATCCGCAGACCACCTCAAGCAGGGGCGGAGGCGGCTCAGCCCAGGGCGACAAGCGAGGCCGGGAGGGGGTTCAAGGGCTGCGGCCCGTAGATCGGGGGGGCGGCGGCCTCGGGCGGGATCGTGGGCGGTTCCTTACGACGGGCCGGAGCAGCAGGGGAGGGATCGCGGGGGGTCGGGGTCAGGGTCGGGATGTGCGGGTGAGGGAGTGGGAAGATGCGAAATGGCCAATGTACCCTTGCCAACAAAAAATAGAAAATCGGTGAGGAAATGGGAGGAAACGGAGGAAATTCCAAGTATAGGAAAAGAGCTCATTAAAAAAAGATATGTTTTGAGATCATCTAACCGAGTGGTATATGTGTTAAATATCTTTTTCCACCTCTATGCCATTATGTAGCTAAAAAGATTATTTGTTTCGAGGAAAATAATTCAGGAAGAAAATCTAGATTAGCCATACCAAGGAATCTTGACCGGCTATACCCATATTCAGTTGTTTTGTTTAATAGAATTATATCAATACCGAATATCACACGTACCATCACATTCGTGGTTGATCCATCTATTAGTAGAAAAATTTTGTATAAAATGTTAATATATATTAATAAAATATCAGAGGCAAAGAAGGTAATTATCCTATTAATATTAGAGGTAATCTGTCCAAGCCTACAAACAAGATACGCATGTGTGGCCTAATATAACTGACCGATGAAAATAAAAATACAAATTGTATTGGCGTCTTATCCTATCACGCAGGCCTACTAAAATTTGTCGTTCAAGCCCCACCGTCGCAGCCACGGCAAAATATTCACTGAACTTTGATCAATCAGGAAAGTACATCTTCTCAAAAAAAAAAAAAATCAGGAAAGTACATCGATCTTTCAATCCTACTATCGGATCTTCCCTCCCAGTCACGTCTTTCTATCATCTTGCCGATTCTTTGGAGTAATAGTTATTCTTTTTATTGTCTATACTAATCGGCCTCCTAATTTTACTTGGACATATAGGTTTCATCATACCAGTACGAGCAGCTGAGATTGAAAAGAGATGTCAAGCCACCAGATTATCATGGTCTCCTGGACGAGCTGAACACCTGACATCATTTTTCAACTCATGGATGGAGCTGGCTCGAGTGCGATCGACTTGGCTGATGGCGAGGTCCCTATCTACGTTATTTTCATGGAGGGGTGACTGAAAGGTCCTAATGGCTAGAGGGGGGGTGAATAGCCTATTAAAAATTCTACAAACAACACTAAGCAACCGGGTTAGACAATAAGGTGGCGTAGCAAATAAGCAAGGCTTCAACTAGCTATGCAAGCCACAAGTCAATTCTATTGTCTCTAATTCACACAAGGCTAAGTCTCTACTTTTACTCCTAGGTGAACAAGCAAGTCTAACTAGTTTACCGACTAGAAGCTAACAAGGCTAAGCAACCTAATACACTACTCAAGCTACTTACTCTAAGCACCCTAACAAGATACACTACGAAGGTAATGCAAGAGATGCTAGAATACAATACCACCGTGTAGAGTCGAGGTGGAAGCCAATCACCGCGGTACAAGAAATCTCCAACGAGCAATGACAAGCGATAACGATGATTTTTCACCGAGGTTCACGTGCTTGCCGGGCACGCTACTTCCCCGTTGTGGCGACGCACTCACTTGACGGATGATAAGCTTAATGGCCTATGCCAAATCCCCGGTGGGAGCTCAATCAACCGAACACAAGAGAGGGTCCAACAAGCCACGAGCAATCCACTAGTGATGCCTTTCGCGTACCTCCCGCGGGGTAAGGCTCAACCCCTCACAATCACCACCGGTGTCGGCCTCGAACAATCTCCAATCGAGCTCAACACCGCCTCTTGCTCCAAGCCGCTAGGGAACCAAGCAAATTCCCAAGAAAACAAGAATCCCGCTGCTTCTCCAAGGATGAAGTGCCTCTAGATGCAAGACTAATCAAGCAATGCACTTCTATCACTCTCAAATTCACTCAAGATTCGGTTAGAGTGAAGAGATGAGTGGAGAGGAGTCTCACAAGCTCACAAGTGTGTAGGAGTGTTCAAATGTGCAAGAGAGAGAGCTAGCAACCGGCCATCCAAGTATATATAGGCCCTCTCAAAATAGAGCCGTTGCTCTAAAAAAATTTGCCTTCTGGGTGCACCGGACGCACTCCACCGGAACCACCAGCTGGTCCGTGCAGTGGTCCGGTGTGTGCTTCCTGGGCCGAAACGACAAGCTTCGGGCCCACGGCCGACGGCCTTCTTCGCGGCCCCGGTGTGTGCTTCCCGGTGCGCCCGTCCGGTGTAAAAAAACCAAGCCGAGCCCAAAACATGCTTACCGGATCCTCCCATCGACCGACCACGGAGCCACGGGCATGCGTCCGGTGTAAAGTCTCGAAGCTTCGGTGCGGCGTCCGGTGCTGGTTTTCTCAAGGCGTGTTCTTCGCTTTGTTGTCGCCCTTGCTTCAACCTTACTTCGCCTCTTGCCATAAGATGCCAACACGCCCAAGATGATCACATTATCATGCATGTTAGCTCGTCGATAAGTTAGGCAAGATCGGGTTAGTGCTCTCATTGTCCTAAATGCAATATGCAAGTCAATTGGACCTAGAAGCACTTCATGCAAGGATTGTCGCGGCATCCCTCTTGATAGTCGGCTATCTATCCTATAATGTGATCACACGCTTCTATCGTGTCTTGATCACCGAAAGGAAAACCCTATCAAGTATACCTTTGCCTTGATCTCCCGGGTTCCTCTCAAGCCGATCATCGAGCTTTGACGATCCATCATGTCCACCACCATTGTCCATGTTCATGATCATCATGCTCCTTGTCATCCTTCTAATCCTTTCTAAAGTCATACACTTAGAGCAAGGATTAGTCCACAAGTGTCGCCATCAATTTCCAAAACCAAACATGAGATTTCAATCTCCCCTTTTTGGTAATTGATGACAACCAACTCACAAAGATAAGAAATAAATTAATTTAACTTGAATTGCTTGCCCATTAGAGTTTTGAACTAAAGTCAAGGAATGGACAATCATTTCAAGGTTCTGGTTTGGTAGTAGTAGCTCCCCCTACATATGTGCTTCCATGTGTTTGGTTCAAGTTTACACATATGTAAAGATAGAAACCTTTGGGAGGAGATACTAATACCAAGGAGATGCTAAGGTTCTAGAATTTGGACCTTTGAAGCGTGAAACCATCGGAGTCCTTAGCATCATGTATCTAGACATTCATCAAAAACTCAACATACCCCATGAGATCAACATTATAGGCTAAAATGTGAGCTTTGTCTAGATACATCCTATGCATGCTAGTTGGTCAATATACCAATCAAATTTTCAAAAAACTAGCATACACCAAGCAATCATGTATATTGAATTTAGATTGCAATGCAACATTTCACCATGATCATGCACATACAAATGCACAAATAGTCTATGAACTTGCTCCCCTATTTGTGTGATCCTTTCCAACATCTGTGTGACTTATTTCTCCCCTTTGTCAACAATCACCAAAAAGGTGTAAATGAGAGAAATCAAGTCAATCAAAGTATCACATGTGGTCTCATCTAGATCACTTGCCTTTCCATGTATTCAAGTTTGAACCAAGGACAAGCTTTTTCACACCTCATATGTATAAGGGTTATCTTGCACCATGTTAGAATACACATCATTAGCTCATTAGCTAGAGTTGACACTAGGATTGCAAGCCCACAAACATGTCATATGCCACAACTAGGTCATAAAATCATCCAAAGCAATAGTGGTGCCACACATACATTGAAATCATTTGATTTTCTATGAATGAGCCTATTACATGCATGATGTCTAGATGCACTAGCAAGTCCTTAGCATAATATGAATGCCATGTCAAACAACTTTTACCTTGCTTGTTGTCGAAGGAGAGGCATGTCATATAAGTGGGGTGCATCAACTCAAGTTGGAGAAGTCAATAATGTTCAATTCTCCCTTTAGCATGCAAAACCTCTTCTCATCAAGTGGCTTGGTGAATATGTCGGCTAGTTGATCTTCGTGCCAATGCCCATGATACAAATATCACCCTTTTGTTGATGATCTCTTATGAAGTGGTGCCTTATATCAATGTGCTTTGTTCTTGGATGTTAAACCGGATTTTGAGTCATCTTTCTAGCACTTTCATTGTCACAAAACAATGGAACCTTGTCAAATGTGAATCCAAAATCCTTCAATGTTGACCTCATCCAAAGCAATTGAGTGCAACAACTTCCCGCACTAATGTATTCGGCTTCGGCGGTTGAGAGAGCAACACTATTTTGCTTCTTTGAAGACCATGATACTAGTGACCTTCCAAGAAATTGACATGTGCCACTTGTGCTCATTCTATTTATCTTGCATCCTCCATAATCGAACCGAATATCCAATCAAATCAAACTTGGGTCCCTTTGGATACCATAGTCCAACATCTTGTGTGCCCTTCAAGTACCTCACAATTCTCTTTGTTGCTTTGAGGTGACTTTCTCTTGGATCGGATTGATATCTAGCACACATGCCCACACTAAATGCTATGTCCGGTCTTGATGCGGTTGCATAGAGCAAGCTTCCAATCATGGACCTATACTTTTTGCTCAACCATGTTGCCACATGGATCGGGGTCAAGGCTTCCATTTGTTGCCATTGGTGTGGACATTGACTTGGCATCTTGCAAATCAAACTTCTTGATCATGTCTTTGATGTACTTGGTTTGACTAATGAATGTGCCATTCTTCATTTGCTTGATTTGGAGACCAAGAAAGAATGTGAGTTCTCCAAGCATTGACATCTCAAACTCATTAGCCATCATCTTAGCAAACTCTTCACAAAACTCTTGATTGGTTGACCCAAAGATAATGTCATCAACATATATTTGCAATACAAACAAGTCTTTGCCAATTTTCTTGATGAAGAGTGTGGTATCCACCTTGCCCATCTTGAACCCTTTAGAGAGAAGAAAATCTCTCAACCTTTCATACCATGCCCTTGGTGCTTGCTTCAAGCCATACAAAGCCTTCTTCAACTTGTAGACATGGTTGGGATACTTCTCATCTTCAAAGCCCGGTGGTTGCTCCACATACACCAACTCATTGATGAATCCATTCAAGAATGCACTTTTCACATCCATTTGATAGAGCTTGATGTCATGTGCACATGCATAGGCAAGCAAGATTCTAATTGCTTCAAGTCTAGCAACCCCGGGTGCATAGGTCTCTCCAAAGTCAAGACCTTCTACTTGTGAATACCCTTGAGCTACTAGCCTTGCCTTGTTTCTCACAACAATTCCATCTTGATCTTGCTTGTTCTTGAAGACCCACTCGGTTCCAATCACATTGTAGTTCTTTGGCCTTTCCACCAATTCCCATACATCATTTCTCTTGAAATTGTTCAACTCTTCATGCATGGCATTGATCCAATCTTCCTTCTTGAGTGCATCTCCATGTTTCTCCCGGCTCTTCTTGTGCAACAAAGGCATGATGTGCACAAAAAGATGCTAATCTTCCTCTAGTGATCACTCCACTATTGATGTCACCTACAATTTGATCAATTGGATGATCTCTTGCTATGTTAGATAGTTGCATCACTTGCACTTGATGACTAGGATGAGGAGTTGGACTAGCTTGTTGCTCTTGAGCTTGATCTTCATCTTGAGTGCCACTAGTGCTAGCTTCATTTGCACCAATATCAACCGAAGTAGTTGGCAATGGAGTATCTTCATCATCTTGCACTTGCCTAGGCCGAATGTCACCAATGTCCATTGTCCTCATTGCATTCTCCAAGTTGGAGCCACTCACATCATCATGATTTTCAACCTCATTTTGAGAGCCTTGGGTTTCATCAAATTCAACATCATGAACCCTTCAAGCTTGCCACTACCCAAGTTCCACACTCTATATGCTTTGCTTGTGGTTGAATATCCAACTAGGAAACCTTCATCACATTTCTTGTCAAACTTGCCCAATCTTGTGCCTTTCTTGAGAATGTAGCATTTGCATCCAAAGACTCTAAAATAACCAATGTTGGGCTTTCTTCCATTGAGTAACTCATATGGTGTCTTGCCAAGCATCCCATGGTAATAGAGACGGTTGCTACAATAGCAAGCCGTGTTGATAGCTTCGCCCAAAAGGAATGACTAACATTGTATTCACTAAGCATTGATCTTGCCATTTCAATCAAGGTTCTATTCTTCCTTTCAACTACACCATTGGATTGAGGAGTGTAGGTTGGTGAGAATTGATGTCCAATTCCAAGCTCATCACACAACTCTTCAACTCTTGTGTTTTTGAATTCACTTCCATTGTCACTCCTAATCTTCTTGATGGATGTTTCAAACTCATTTTGAACCCTCTTGACAAATGTCTTGAAAAGCTCAAACACATCATTCTTGTCATGCAAAAAAAGAACACCCAAGTGTATCTAGTGTAGTCATCAACTATGACAAAACCATACTTGTTGCCACCAATGCTTGAATATGATGTTGGCCCAAACAAGTCCATGTGTAGCAACTCAAATGCCTTGCTTGTACTCATGATGCTCTTGGTTGGATGTGCATTGCCATGTTGCTTCCCGGCTTGACATGCTCCACAAGGTTTGTCCTTCTCAAACTTCACATCATCCAAGCCTCTAACCAAGTCATTCTTCATCAATTTGTTCAATTGTTTTCATCCCAACATGACCAAGCCTTCTATGCCACAACCACCCTTTGCTAGCTTGAGAGAGTAGGCATGTTGTCAACTTAGCTTCTTTTGACTTGAAATCAACAAGGTAGAGATCACCATATCTAAATCCCTTGAAGATCATGTTTGCACCATCACCACTAACCACTTCAACTTCTTGACTTGTGAATATGCACTTGTACCCATGGTCACAAAGTTGAGAAACCGACAAGAGGTTGTAATCAAGATGATCAACTAGCAACACTTTTGATAGACTCTTCTCTTGGGTAATTGCAATCTTGCCTAACCCCAACACATTGCCTTTCTTGTCATTGCCAAAAGTGATTGACTCATACTCATCAATGCCCTTGATGCTAATGGTCTTGAACATATTGGAATCCCCGATCATGTGTTGAGTGCACCCACTATCCATTATCCAATGCTCTCCTCCGGCACGGTAATTGACCTACAAGACAAGATCAATTCTTCTTAGGTACCCAATGTTGCTTGGGTCCTTCAAGGTTAGTCACCAAGGCCTTTGGTACCCAAATGGCTTTCTTCTTTGAGCCCATCCATGATGTACCAATGAACCTAGCATGAACACCATTGTTCTTCTTCACAAGCATATAAGAATGATCAAGCTTTATAGAAGTAACATTGGTTCTCTTGTTCATGCACTTTTGCTCTACATGACCAACTTGCTTGCAAACTTTGCAATAGCTTCCATTGTTCTTCACAAAGTATGTCTTGTGAGTAACAAGGGCGGCCTTGCCTTTCTTGGGGGTATAGCCTAAGCCTTCCTTATACAAGGATGCCCTTTGGCTACCCAAGCACATAAGCAAGCGGTCCTCACCACCATAGGCCTTAGCCAAGGAGTGATTGAGCTCCTTTACTTCCCTTTTCAAACTTGCATTCTCATGAATAAGCATTGGGTTGCAAGTATCCTCACTAGAGATGGATGTGCTAGTGATAATGCTAGTGGAGGTGTCACACTTGGGAGATGAATCATCATCTAGAAGATCACACATGATGCTAGCATGACATGTACTAACATCTTCCACAACTTGGCACAACTTGTGCTCTTCTAGTAGAGAGGAGTGAGCTTTCTAGCTTAGAATGAGATTTCTCAAGCTTCTTATGGTCTACCTTTAGACTCTCATAAGATGCCCGAAGCTCCTCAAGTTCTTGCTTAAGGCTTTTTATTTCCTTTGCGCAAGCCCTTGGCCTCCTTTCTACTATCCTTGTACATGTCAATGCTATCATCAAGCATGGTTTTCAATTCTTCCTTAGTGTATGTTGGTTCCTCATCATCACTATCACTATCACTATCATCATCATCATTAGTGATAGATTGTACCTTAGTGGCCTTAGCCATGAAGCATGATGAAGGAGTGTCGAAGAGGGAGATCTTGTCATGCATAGCAAGGTGAGCTTGTCCCTTCTTCTTCTTCTTGTCCTCCTTCTTCATCACTTGAAGAAGATGAACCATCACTATCCCATATAGCAACATGGGACTCATTCTTCTTCTTGGGCTTCTTCTCTTTCTCATTCTTGACATCATTCTTTTTTTTGCCTTCTTGATGCCCTTCTCATCATCACTATCATATGGGCACTCGCAATCAAGTGACAATCATCATGGCAACGAAAACATGTCAAGTTGCCTTCATTCTTGCCATCCTTGGTCTTCTTCTTGATTGATTGCTTCTTCTTTGTTCTTCTTTTTGATGAGATGTAGCTCTTCTTCACATACTTGCCCAATTTCCTCACAAAGAGGGCCATGTGCTCATCAATCTCACTTCCACTTGTAGAAGTGCTGCTTTCATCATCACTTGATTCTTCTTTCTTTTTCTTGCCCTTGGATGGTGAGCTAGCCTTGAGTGCCAAGCTCTTCTTATCTTCTTTCTTGTCTTCATCCTTGACCTTCTTGTTTGCCTTGTTGATGAGTTCTTGCTTCTTCTTGTCATCTCTATATGAGTCATCGGTCATCACCTCATCAAGCAATTGGTTGGGTGTCAAATCCTTCAAATTTGTCCTCACAAGCACGGTGATGAACATCCCAAACCCTCCCAAGCAAACACCTCAAGAACTTCATGTTGAAGGTCTTGTCCTTGATCTCCTCACCAAGTGCATTGAGATCGTTCACCAACACTTGCATGCGGTGAAACATCTCCCGCACGCTCTCATCATCTTCCATCTTGAAGCTATTGAATTGCTCAAGCTTTATGTATGCCTTGGCTTGCTTGACGCCTTCGGTGCCCTCATAGCACTCCTCTAGCTTCTTCCATATGTCATGAGCAATGGTGAGGCTCTTGACTTGCTCAAAGACACGATCATTGAATGCCTCATGGAAAGCACTCACGGCCACATCATTGGCATATAGCTTCTTCTTCTTCGGCGGTTGGCTCTTCGGGTTTGGCAACCTCAAACTTCTTCTCCGTGACAACCCACACTTCTCTATTGATTGACTTGAGGTGTGCGGTCATCTTAACCTTCCAATAGGCAAAGTTTGTGCCATCGAAAGGTGGCGCCTTCTTGGTGTTGTTCACATGAAACATTGTAGCCATTTTCTTGTCACCGTTGGATGTTAAGCCACTCAAATACGGTGCCTCTCGGCTCGATACCACTTGAAAGGTCCTAATGGCTAGAGGGGGGGTGAATAGCCTATTAAAAATTCTACAAACAACACTAAGCAACCGGGTTAGACAATAAGGTGGCGTAGCAAATAAGCAAGGCTTCAACTAGCTATGCAAGCCACAAGTCAATTCTATTGTCTCTAATTCACACAAGGCTAAGTCTCTACTTTTACTCCTAGGTGAACAAGCAAGTCTAACTAGTTTACCGACTAGAAGCTAACAAGGCTAAGCAACCTAATACACTACTCAAGCTACTTACTCTAAGCACCCTAACAAGATACACTACGAAGGTAATGCAAGAGATGCTAGAATACAATACCACCGGTGTAGAGTCGAGGTGGAAGCCAATCACCGTGTACAAGAAATCTCCAACGAGCAATGACAAGCGACATGATGATTTTTCACCGAGGTTCACGTGCTTGCCAAGACGCTTACTCCCCGTTGTGGCGACGCACTCACTTGACGGATGATGTTTAATGGCCTATGCCAAATCCCCCGGTGGGAGCTCAATCAACCGAACACAAGAGAGGGTCCAACAAGCCACGAGCAATCCACTAGTGATGCCTTTCGCGTACCTCCCGCGGGGTAAGGCTCAACCCTCACAATCACCACCGGTGTGGCCTCGAACAAGCTCCAATCGAGCTCAACACCGCCTCTTGCTCCAAGCCGCTAGGGAACCAAGCAAATTCCCAAGAAAACAAGAATCCCGCGGCTTCTCCAAGGATGAAGTGCCTCTAGATGCAAGACTAATCAAGCAATGCACTTCTATCACTCTCAAATTCACTCAAGATTCGAAGTTAGAGTGAAGAGATGAGTGGAGAGGAGTCTCACAAGCTCACAAGTGTGTAGGAGTGTTCAAATGTGCAAGAGAGAGAGCTAGCAACCGGCCATCCAAGTATATATAGGCCCCCTCTCAAAATAGAGCCGTTGCTCTAAAAAAATTTGCCTTCTCGGGTGCACCGGGACGCACCCACCGGAACCACCAGCGTCAGTCCCAAGTGTGGTCCGGTGTGTGCTTCCGGCCGGAAACGACAAGCTTCGGGCCCACTTTACCGACGGCCTTCTTCGCGGCGTCCGTGTGTGCTTCCGGTGCCAGTCCGCAAAAAAACCAAGCCGAGCCCAAAACATGCTTATCGGATCCTCCCATCGGACCCGACCACCGAGCCACGGGTGCATGCGTCCGTGCGCCTCGAAGCTTCCGTGTGCGGCCCGGTGCTGGTTTTCTGCGCGGTTCTTTCGCTTTTGTTGTCGCCCTTTGCTTCAACCTTACTTCGCTCTTGCCATAAGATGCCAACACGCCCAAGATGATCACATTATCATGCATGTTAGCTCGTCGATAAGTTAGGCAAGATCGGTTAGTGCTCATTGTCCTAAATGCAATATGCAAGTCAATTGACCTAGAAGCACTTCATGCAAGGATTGTCGCGGCATCCCCTCTTGATAGTCGGCTATCTATCCTATAATGTGATCACACGCTCTATCGTGTCTTGATCACCGAAAAGGAAAACCCTATCAAGTATACCTTTGCCTTGATCTCCCGGGTTCCTCTCAAGCCGATCATCGAGCTTGACGATCCATCATGTCCACCACCATTGTCCATGTTCATGATCATCATGCTCCTTGTCATCCTTCTAATCCTTTCTAAAGTCATACACTTAGAGCAAGGATTAGTCCACAAGTGTCGCCATCAATTTCCAAAACCAAACATGAGATTTCAAAGTGACCCTATCGCCACCGAGCTATAGGTAGGCACTCTTTTCTTGCTCATACTACTATTTTTGAACTATCCCTCATGCTACTTTCCAGTGAAGGATTTATACATGCCTTGCAAAAATTTTTCCAATATCTTCTAAAAAATATTTAGACATATGCAGTGCAGGAGAGGCAGGTTGCTTATTGCCATATCTGATTTCAGCGTAAAAGGGCAAGAGTACCGATTCCACATGACAACAAGCAACTAGCAACAAGGAAGGGTTACATGTACAAAAAACATGATATATATTGCCGATTGAACGATAGAGCTCAACACTAGGGCTAAAAGGTTTATGACAATTTTGGCCTCCACTACACGATCATACCCCATGTATCTAGGTCAGAGTTGGATTCATCATGAAAAAGTCTCTTTGGCAAACATCTGACCTCCAGCTATACACTTCTTTTTGTTCCAAATTATGATTCCTATCTTTTAGAGCTACATAGTTTTCACTATACCCGTAAATATACAATATTTTAGATATATATAACAGGAAAAGTCATGTATCTATAAAAGCAAAAATGACTTACGGTTTAAAATGGAGGGAGTATTAATTTGTGTATACAAAGTCTCTAGCCAGTTAACCTACGGCTAACAAAGACAGATTCGTCAATAATAATATTTCTTAGATGTGTACTATATGTGCAGCTGATGATCTAAGGCAATTATATTCCCCACTTCAGGATGTTACACAAATACAGATAGGTTAATATTCTATTTATTTGTATATATATAGGGAAACCATATATATGGAGATATGATGCAATGTCAGGATCTTCCCTCCCAGTCACTTCTTTCTATCATCGTGCCGGTTCTTTGGAGTAATAGTTATTCTTTTGATTGTCTATACTAATCGGCCTCCTATTTTGACTTGGGCATATAGGTTTCATCAGACCAGTATGAGCAGCTGAGATTGAAAAGAGATGTCCAGCCACCAGATAATCTTGGTCTTCTAGACGAGCTGAACACCTGACATCATTTTTCAACTCATGGATGGAGCTCGCTCGAGTGCGATCAACTTGGCTGATGGCAAGCTCTCTATCTACGTTATTGGCATGGATGGCAAGGTCTCATATGGAGATATGATGCAATGTCGGCAACCATATATATATTGCGACAAAAATTATATACATCAATTATTAACTAATATCTATCACAACTAGAACCATATAAGAAAGTATATATACGAGTTTTGTGTTATGCCCAACTTGAGAGAAGAAAAAGTTGTGAAACCTAAACTTTTTGTACAAATTTTAAATGCTTATATCTCTTCAAGTTATTAGCCGTGCGGGCGGCACGGGTTGATGGACTAGTTAGGGAACAATTTAGATTAAAGGAAGCCGTCATTATATTGACCCATAACAGAAATTTTTAATGTAAAAAAAGGAAGCCGTCTCCTCGTTCGTATAGCTAAAATCCCAACTAAAGGTTACGGTGTAGATCACTACTTTATCGATCAGAACAACAAATGAGCTAAAATAGTTTAATGTGTGGTCATTAACTTCAATATAATCTAAATTTTAAACCGTGAGCCCCGTAGCTGTTGTAAACTGAGCCCCGTAGCATGGTTAGTTACGTACTCATATATAAGCATCTTTCAGTGCCAGTCCTAGGATTTTGAGGGCTGTCTGGCGAACTCGTCGCGATGGCCCTCTAGACTAGAGAAAAAGTTTGTAATATATATAAGTTGATTTACTTATAAAGCTTAAAGCAAAATCAATAATATATTCTAAGTGCTATATAAATAGTTAATTTTGATTAAAAATGAAAAAAAGAGAAAAAGATACCTAGAGCCGGGCATGAATCGAACAATTGATCGCCTCATCGGTGATCGCAATTCGCAAGAAGCCAAGAAGAAAAACAAATGGAGATCAAGATGTCGCCCTTGAAGGCGTGGAGCTGGCGGCTCACTAACTCGTTACATGCCCACGCGTGTGCGTTTGCACGTCGTGAACTTCTGAATCCCGATCGAGTCTCAGGCGTTTCGGGTCCTCACTCCGCTCTACTTGAGGGCCATGACGAAGGGAACCCAAGAAAGAAATCTAGAAATACCGACATTATTTTCTTAGGCCATGTCTTGTAATTAGTTTGCTAATGCCTAATAGACTGTAAGGCATGAGGGTTTGTATACGTGGGCTTGGGCCCCTCTCCGCCTGGGCCCTCGGTCGTCGCAGACAACTTGCC
Source organism: Hyparrhenia diplandra (assembly GCA_015847255.1). NCBI lineage: Eukaryota > Viridiplantae > Streptophyta > Magnoliopsida > Poales > Poaceae > Hyparrhenia > Hyparrhenia diplandra. Next base: position 18,897 of record JADLZK010007185.1, read on the forward strand.
ACCCCCATAGGGCCGGCACTGGCATCTTTTGACTTAACTTCAGCTAGCAACATATATAGCTAGCTGGGTGTCTTTTACATATTGTCAATTTTAAAGTATGCATATGCATGTTGTCAAAAAAAAAAAAAAAAAAAAAATATGCATATGCATGATGGTAGATCGAGGTGTGGCGCGCACATCATTGCTAAATTAAAATAATAGCACCATTAAATCTTATAAGTGATAAACTTATAAAATATTAATATTTGAAAGTACAATTCATAGTACCTCTTCAGAAAAAAGAATTAGACAAGAACAATTCATAGTAGTGAATAATCCATCATATCGCTCTCTACCTCTCTCTGGCTGATTGCAACACGAGCAAAAGCAACAGCACCCAAGAGGAGGGAGGAAGCCAATAGCCGTGTATATGGAGCTAATAATATTTGAAAGTAAACAGAAAAAAGAAGCCCAAGCCTTAAAATTCGGGCCACACAAGCCGAAGCCTTAAAATCCAGGCCGGCCCAACCCCACGCACGAGCCCAGCCCAAAAAACAAGCTCGTTGGCCCGGCCAGGCCAAGCACCGGCAGCCGGCTTGCTTGCTCCTCCTCGATCCTACTCGCCCGCCTCCTGCCCCTTCCTCCTCGTCGTCGTCGTCGCCGGACACGGAGGCGAGCGCGCGGCGGAACACGGCGACGGGGCAGGGGATACGGAGCGGACCATGGTGGCTGTACCCGTACTCCTGCGCGGCACGGCCGAGGAGGTCGGCGAGCGCCGGCGCGCCCAGCAGCTCGGCACGCACCAGGAACCGCTCCTCCGCGCCCTCCGTGCCGCCGCCCACGTGCACCGGCACGTGGCCTCTGGCACCCCGCGTGCGCCTTGCTCCTCTTCCTCGCCGAAGATGACGACGGCGACGCCGGCAGCGGTGGCGGTGGTGGAGAGCTGTCGCCGACGCGGGAGAGCCGCCGGATCAGCTGCCTCATGCTGTGCGTGGTGGTGAGCGAGGAGCCGAGGCGTTTTCTGCGCAGTACACGGCGGCCGGCGGGGTGAGTGATGCTGGGACGAGGGGGCCGTTTTATAGAGTGGCTTTTGGGACACTGACGTGTGGGGACGTGAGGTACCTGGGCCCACGGATCAGTGGGGTTGCCGGTGTACACAGTGGTGGGGTGGGTGGAGGCCGAGGGTACAAGTGGGTGTACGGCGTCAGGTACGACACCTTTTCAGTTTCCCTATCTTTAATTAATTCAGTTTTTCGTTTAATTTTTATTAGCATTTGAATAATGACGGATTTTCTTGCTGTTTAAAATAAAAACAAATAGGGAATATTAGGGAATCACGTTGGGCAAGCTTTTGGGACAATGGAGTGGAGTACAGGTCTGCTGTGCTGTGGACCAGCACTTTGCCAATTGTTGGCCAAAAGGGACAACAAGTGACACCATTTGTTACCAAACATTGGTACTCGGCTCACATTGGACATTTCATCTAGTTCTAGGCTTCTAGCTACCATATATATGCAAGCAATAATTTCTACTTCTCCTGGTATGCTTTTTGTCATCCTCGCTCATCATCTTGTACTAAATTTCTTTTTTACGACTAGCGGCGAATCGAGAAACGAAGCAAAGAGGGAGGCTACAAGGAAAGACGTTGGTTGAGAGCTAGGCAAGAGTTTTCATGGTCATCTCTATTGAGAGAGAAACAAAGTAGTAGTAATAGTTGCGTTGTTTTGGGCTAAACTAGCGTTGTTTTGGGCTAAACTAGTGCAAGCCAGTCAACTCGCGCTACGTCGCCAAAGTGCCAAAGTAAATCTTTATATATATAATAAAGAGCAAAATTTTTTATGTAGAATGTCCCTTGCTACTAACAGTTTTTGGTCGACACACTCAGTCGTACACTAGTATGCAAAACATTTTGCATGAGACCTCCCAAATGAACCCGTGCCGAGCACACACTTTTCCCACCACGGTAAACGGCCGGGCCGACCTCCCACCAACCGCCTTTCCATGGGCGCATTCTAACGTGCCCGCCACGAACCATGGCGGGCATCCTAATGTGTCCGCCACGAAAAATAGATTTATCTTGTGGGCAACGTTAAAAGCTCGCCCCGAAAAGGCCGAGGCACATCGGGCCCAAGCCCTGCCCGATTTCGCCTCCAAGTATAAATACAATGTCTTAGGGTTGGAGGGATTTCACCCGATCCGACCACATGCCCCACGCCGCTCCTCCCGACTCCGCGTCAGACGTCGCTCCCAGCTCACTCCCTCGCCTCCCTCGCCTCCTTCCGACTCCCTGTCTCCACTCTCTCCACCGCCCTACTCCCCGTCTCTCCCCCTCATGTCTCCCTCCCGGCAGCCATCTTCTACGTCCGCACGGTGGCACACGGCCAGATCGTCCGGCATGCGGCCGGATCTGGTAGGTGGAGGGCGTCCCCCTCCTCCGCGACCGCCCCTCTCCCTCACGGCCCATAACGGAAGAGGGGAGAAGTAGATCGAGTCGACGCGGCTTCGCCTTTCCACCCGAACGGTGAGGTGGAGGTCGTGCGGTGGAGGCTCTAGTGGAGGTGTTCCCCTTCTTCTCCACGGGTGGCGCATCTCCACCACCCGGATGCGGCTCCACCACCATGCATCCTGGCGAGGAGCAACTGGATCTAGGGCGGGGCGTGCTGCTCCGGCGAGGAGAGGAGGCGACACATCCCCACAGGAGCGGCATGCGGAGCCGGATCCGGCGGCGCCTACGCCGGGCTTGCAGATCCGCCGGATCCGGCCTCGGGAACCGCCCTCCCTCCGGTGGATCGAGGATGGCGGTGCTCGGGCGAGCAAACCCTAGATGCGCCCGGCGGCGGCAAAGATCGGGCGGCGTGACTAGGCCCAAGAGGCTCGATCCGGGTCCAACGGATCGGGTTTAGATGTTTTTTTTTTTTAATTTGTTTATCAGGCGGGCAAAACCACCCGCCATGGTTAACCCGTGATTAACCGTGACCACCCATTGGTGACAGACGCCATTGCCCGCCACCCAAAATATTATGGGTACTAGTGGTATATATCTTTTCTATAATTTGAACGAAGTTTGATGATTGTGCTAAATGCATTTGACAAACTATTTACTATGCATTTATTTACATACACAACTTTTAACCGAAAGTGACAATACGTGAAGGTCTTAATTATAGGTTATTACCCAGATGAGATGCGCAACTTAAATAATTGATGGTATGCCGTAGTTCATATTGTTCCGTGTGTTTATCCATAGCGCATGGATTAGTTGATGAGTTCTCTCTATCGATCGTTCAAGCGATAGATACTCAGATGGGGAGTGCACAGAGCGGGTCCATATGCAGGGGGGACACACGAAGACATGTCCCTGACTAGGCAACAAACAACAGCGACTTGTGTGATGCATGGACAAAACCCAACCAACTCACCAATGCAAGCAAGCTTTTGTCTTCGAATCTAGCTAGCTAGATAATTAAATAGGTAATAACTATATATAGCTAATTAAATTCATGGTAGATTATTAATTAATTATGTTGTCTAGAATTATTTGGTGAGATCTTGCCCTTGACATTTTTTTTTATTTCCCTTTTGTCTCATCTGTTGTTGCTTGCTTGCATGCATGCTCCAATTAACAAAAGCTCATCTTGTTTCATTACTTCTTGTGTTGGAGTGTGTAATTTCAGTAATTCCACTTTTTGCGTCGGGCCAACTACTTAATTTGGTCTTTACCCTAAACAGTGTGTGTTTTAACTCACGAAAAATGTTCCTCACGAAATCGCCAGTTTGTGGTTGTGGTGGATGCTTGGGTGGTACTGCTTTTCTACTACTTGTTGTGTAAGGTCGTCAACAAATCCTACAAGTAAATTTATAACGAACAACATTATATATGTGAGTGCAGTGGATGCAGAAGCAAAAAGCATACTGCATACATGATTGTGTTGGAAACTAAAAGGCAAAAAATCTGGATGCATCATGTCGTACAACACGTACGTGCGCACAACCGAGGACAGATAAAGCTAGAGCTAGGGGCAACCACTACGATACGATTCGATCCGTGCCAACTTTTGCTTCTGTTGCGACCGAGACAGATAAAGGGCTTGCTGATGCGAGCTCCACTACGATTATCATCAGCACTAGCTATGCCCATCATGCACTAACGTTAGCAAATGCAAGCATGCATGTGTGTGCGTGCAACAATATCTTATATATATAACGTGCACTTGGAGGTCGATCTCTTGCCTAAGTCTCGATCGTGAGTGCGTGCTATGTATTTCCCTCTCTGTATCTGTGTATCTCTTGCCTTGTCTTTCGGCAAAAACATATCTCAACAACACCGTGTAGGTTTCCTTGTCCATAGATACATATTTGTATCTTCGCCTCTCCCACTGTCTCTAATCGATCTCTACCCCACAAGTAGTCTAGCTAGTTGCATACATGAATATGCAGATATACTTAGATTGGGATCCAAAGTGACTATAGCTGCTGCTTTCCAGCTGGATCTGTAGGATATCTTACTGTACATAACGTCTCTCAGTGTATAGTGTGTTGTCACTTTGTTAGTGGACTCATATATGTATGGTACCGTGATAGTTGTACCTTATGGTACGGTGGTACTTGCACTACTTTTCTCTCTTTCGAGAGAGATGGTGGTGGTGGTACACCTTGTGTACGGCACTTAGGCCAGCAAAAAGATATATATGCTTGTATGGAGTATGACTAGATATTTATTAGAAATGCATGGACCAAGCACAATCAGTGTCCACATTCATTCAGGAACATACATATGGGCATATGTAGCCGGGCTATATATGTCCATTTTTGCCTGGTGCTTTAAGGCACCACCAACCTGGTTGACACTCTTTATCTTTATTCAAGGAGGAAATGGATTGAAACATGGCTCCACCATGCAATGTGAGGCACTTTAATATTTTGTCGGCAGATTCTATATTGTTGATACCTTTGTGTGTATGACAGAGAGAGAGAAAGAGAGAGAGAATTCCATGCATGCATGCATGCATATGTTCTTGACCCTTGATTTGTTTTTTTTTTTAAATGGTCACCTATAAAATTTAAACATGCTCAGCTACACACATGTACATCTTTGTGATGTCTCTCAATCCATAGGTGCATCATCACTTACCATTTGAAACATTATTATCGAGCTGAAAATATGTGCATCATGTTAGTTGGTGCTCAAACTTAGGTGGTACCGTGCCACTGAACCTGTGAACTTGGTTCCACTGCACAATAAACATGCAAAGATTTAGGTTTTGTCCACAGTTATTTGAGATTAGCTCGTGAACTAGGTCTTTTTCCAAGTGAACTAGGTCTTTTTCCTATTTGAACAAATTTAATTCCTAGGGGCACATAGCTCATGAAGGCCACATGTGTATATAAGGCAAAAATATTTAGGAAGCTCATGTATTCATGGGTCGGCCCATGTCCTCTTTTATGGGCCAAAACTAGGCGTGCAGTCCACAGTTAGGCTCTTGTGCACCCAAAGAAAAAAACGGATGCTGAGCCCAACAAAGACTGACCACACTTTTTATTTTGTTTTAAAAAAGGGACAAATTACATGCATGCAATTTATGCTGAGCTAGGATCATGTGTGAAAACAAGAGCCCAACAAAGATAGGCTCTTCTGTGAAAACAAGCATGCCCGTGCACATAGAATTGACCCAATGTACTGTGAGGTAAGTTATCATTTGAGTTCTCAATAATGTATTATGAATTGGCATTGCTAAAAATAATTAAAGCACATGTTGGCTAATAGATACGAATCAGTACTTCTATTGTTGTATTTAAAGTTTGCTGGTCTAATCAGTTTCAATATGGGAATAAACACATAGGAGGCGAAAGTTACTCTTGAACCTTTTTGAATGTGCTATGAAAGGTATGGTAACCTATGAAGCAATTTTTGCTTAATATGTATTCAATCTAGGTAAAAATTTCCAAAATTGTGGGGGTTACCTGTGAGCATTGTATGTGGTTTTTGTCCATCCATTATCTCCATGAAATTTGTGAGTGACCATTCGAAATCCTGAGTTCTTTTCGTGTGACAGGAGTACACCACCGAAAATAATTGACTGGAAGTGGTTATTTACACCAACAAATATACCAAACGGTAGGTTGTACAAGTTTGTCCGGTATGTTGTGTCGAAAGTTACAACATCACCAAATCTTTTGTAATCCTTTATATTTTTTCCCGAGCACCATAACATTGATTCTATTTTTCCTTCATTGCCTGTCTGAACTCTCAATTGGAAAGCTAGATCCTGTTGCTTCATCTGTTTCAGCAATTCTAGTGTTTTACTCATATCATCTTTTATATCTTCTTGAGCAATCTTCGAACAGAGATTCTTAACTGCTTGTTTCCTCACTTGTGTGATGGTTCCAGACCCTCCAGCGCCAATAATGCTGCAGACTCGGCCTAATGAGACATTGTTGCCCCTTAGTCTTCTGATAAACTCTTTTGTCATAGAGTCGATGAAACTGTGAGATCCCCACTGGCTTTTTTTTTTCGCCTGGGGTTGATGAGAGGGGATGATTGTGATCTGATATGACACTGGTAACTATCCATGCATGATCAGATGTCCGATGCAGTCGTATCTTCGCCCTGCATCCGCACCGGGCAGTTGCGGCATCTGGATTTTTACAGAAGCCCGGCAGAAGTTAATGAGCACTGAATACTGAGGTACAAGTGATGGTTTTTTGCGGTGGATGAATGAGTAATTATCGCATTTACGTTATTACCTCACAACAACATACTATGTCCTTTCTGCAAGTGTAGTTTTTTCTCGTTTATATGAGATTTGCCTTCTCTTATTCCAAATCCAACTTCCCATGAGTAGAGGTTGTAGAATTCCTTTGCTTCTTCGAAAAAGCAGAATACGGTGCCTTGTTTAGGATAGAAAATTGGTTCCCCTAACCTTTCATTGGCAGTTGCTATCACTCTCGATAGAGCACCTTCATCGTTAGGAGCCTAGCAAGATTCTGGACCCTGCTTCCCCTGTTTCCTGGGTTTTAGAAATTTTTGAGGATATGAGAGGATTCCCGTGGGCTATGAGTGGGGAGTGATATGAATTAAGTCAGTAAGGAGTACTTTTTTCTTTTCTTCACTCTTGAAGGCCACTCTGATTGGTTCTTTTCTGAACTCAGATTTGGTGAAACTTGATCGTCTGCTGTAGCCGATGTTGCTCCCTCATCTCCGCCGAGATCTGGAGCCGCTGAATCCCGATCATGATCATTAGCTACCTTAGTGCACCGATCTTCTGTGCTTGTATCTACCATATTTTTCGTGGTTACTGGATGATTGGAGGAGGCTATCGCCAGCATTCGAGCATCAGAGAGTTGGATCTGATATTTTTTGAACTGGACAGGTTTGCGGAAAGCCCCCTACTTGTTGCTCAAGCTGAAATATGTTGCTTCCATTGGCAAGCCGAGTAGTTCGGTGCCCCACGACGATTGGGAAGCGGCTTCGACGGCGGTGACGAACGGATCTCTGAAGGCTTCGAGGAAGATGAACATGAGTTTTGTACTTCTTTGTAATTTTCCTTTTCTTAGGATTTCTGTTTGTAAAAGGGTCGGTGTGAAGCACCAAAATTAATGCATGTTCCTTCTCAAAGAGGAAGCCTGCGATTCGGACCGCAAACCATTACGGACCTCCCCACGCTTATTTAGTTCCAAAGTGATTCCCATCTCGCATGTTTCCGTTATTACATCGTAGCCATCCGATTGGGTGGGATATGTTAGAAATTTAGGCATTTTCCAACTCAATTTAATCCAGAGAAATAACAACATAAATGTGATGACATATAAGAAAATTAGCATCATAATTTGTGACATCAAACGTTGTCATGTGTATAACCAAAACATGATCGGAATAATTAAACCATGACATAACTAACCAAACAAGAAGAACATATATCATGGATATGATCAAAACAAGATTAAAAGCATGTGAACAAGTGTTGGTATTTGTTAGCTTACGAGAAATATTTACAGATCCGCAAGTGCACGGATGGCCAAAGTGAGCATTTCACCCGGGAGGGTTTTAATTATCGAATCCACGAGGAAGATATGATAGGGGGTTCAATTAATTAAAGGTAGTGATAGAAGACTAATGAGATTTTAGTAGTCAGCATATACTTAAACAAAGTAAGCCAATAATAAATAGCAATTTAGGTATATGAGACAAAGAGAGGCACACACGTAGTGAGTATAGGATAAAACTAATTCCTAGTGAGATTAGGATTGGATTTAAGACAAAGGGACAGTTCTTATGTAGCATACAAAGACTCTATTAAATGGTTTCAAACAGGCATAGCATAAGATCATATATAAATCAAAACCATAGATAAGAATGTGCACTCAAGATTACTTAAGAAAATCAGGAACTAAACAAGATTAACCCAAGAACCATTATCGACTAGTCTTACATACGGGGATGGATTGCAAAGGACTCAATAGTGTTTGCCACCACTACGATCTACCACACGACCCGGCATATAAGGTGAATCCGCTAAGTAAATTATATCTAAGCACCATGCTTACATACTCTCTACTACCTAGCATACACATGTAATATACTAGGAGCTCTACGAATAAGCGTTGAATTATCATGAATAATGATCATATCAAATATGCTATGACTAGAATAAAGTAAAAATAGAATAATTGCATGCATAGTAATGGAATGGCATAAAGTTGTAGGAAAACAATAATATTGATCCATGGTGACTTATGGATCTAGAACCGGAGCAGACGCTCTCTCTTCTCTAAACTCGACTTTCTATCTAAACTAGGCTCTAGATCTATATAGAGCGATGAATTAGCTATCCTATCTCTTGGTGGTGCCTCCTCTTCTCCCTGCCTTGGCTTCAACTTGATCTTCTACTTGATGATGACTTGAGGCTTCAGATCTTGATTATGATTGATTGTTCGGGGGGAGCAGGGGGCTGCTTATATAGTCGAGAGGAGGTGCCGAGGTGGTTTGACCTAGATACATCTCGGGATCATACCGACACCCTCGGATCAAACCGACATTAAATGGGTGGATTAGATTGCGTCTTAGAGTCGGTTGAGGAAGCTTCCGAAGGCAGGGGCTGACGTGGCGAGAGGGCCATGCCGATCGGGCATGGTTATTGTCCCGATCGCCCTGTGGTGGGTCCCACCCCGGGCCCGCGATGCGTCGTGGGCTTCCGGAGTCTTCTAGATGATGTTTTCTTCGGTGTTAAGTTTCGCTCATGTTGGGAGTAATCCGGAGCCTTCTAGCCTTGTTTCGAGTTGGATTGCGTTACGTTTCGCTTCTGGCCGTATGACACGCCAATTCTCGCTGTTTTTTCGTTAAGTCCCCGCAAATCACAACTTTACCAAAACTCATGGAAATCATTAGTCCAAAGCCCTATTCTCTTGTTGATTTACCTTTTTTAGCCCTTTTTCATGAATTGTTGATGAATAAAAATATGAGTTAGTGAGCGTCAACAACAAGGCATATGAAACATACGAGAGAGAACACATAATATAAGAAATACAAGAACAAGAAAAGGAAACGAAGTTACGGATATACCCAGATGTTGGTCCCATGCCGAAGGCATCGGAGGCTCCACTAGCACCAAAGACCTCCGGTCATGGTGTGCTAATTCGTGCGTTGCTCGAAGTGGTAGATGATAGTCGTTGCGGGGAAGAAGTTTGCGGCCGAGAACGACTCCAAGAAGAAGAAGACACGTTTCCGGGAAGAAGACGAAAGGCAGTCGCGAAGTCGCCCCCAAAAACCTAATTGCCGCGACACCCCGTGCAGGATTCTCAAGCGGCAAGGGCTCCGGAGGCACCTGCTCTCCAACGATTCCGTGCGCGCGAAATCACCGGACGGAGAAAACTCACTAGCAGCTGAAGATGTGGTTGTGGTTGTGACTTGGTTGAATCACCGTAGAGGATGTGTCTTTTTATAGCAAGCTAACATGCAAGAAGAGAAGCCAAAGCAACTCACGTGAAGCACTCAATCACATAACTCACAAAGGACCATTCATGCACATAACTCTCAACAAATGAAGGAGCAATGCATGTAACTTCCTAACTCCAAGCATCATTCATGCATGTAACTCACAACAAATGAAGAATCTCTCATGTATGTAAATCCCATGAGAAGAAACGTGTAGCACCACTAAATAAGATTAAATGGAACTAATGGAAGAAGGGGAAATGACTTTCATCAAAGCCACAAAGCACTTCACCATGCACATGCTTGCATTCATTCCTCACCATTAAGTTTACTTAAAACTTATATGGTATTAAAACATTCACTTCCAAACCGTTACTTACCATAGAGTTTATTGGTTTATTAAATTTAATATGAGCCAAACTCATAATAAATCCAACAGGATACGGGTACCCCCATCGCGTTCGTCTTGTCCGTGATGCCGCTAGGATCTGCTCCGTTTGGAGCCACGATGCTATTCCTCCTCTGACTCAGTCAATGTAACATCTATTTTTTTTTAATCTTTTCAATTAATCTCAAGTAGAATGTTTGAAATCAATATATACACAGGAATGATTCCAATCGATCACTGAAGGCGATATATATATGATATTGTGTTGTGCCTTATATTAATTGCAGGTGATGAACCACCTCCGACATGAGAAGGTCTTAGTGGATGTGCGGTGCAACTGATCGAGCGCACCATGTGGCTTAAAGAAGGCAGTTAGCAACAGTAATGTATGCTTTATGTTCCTTAATCGGTTCAACAATGCAAGTTTTTTTTTCCGTTGATTCGAAGCTCGCGCTGTCTGTCTTTTTTTGTGTCTAGGTCCACAAACTTTGGCTTTGATTGAGAAGTAAATTATGCCAAATTTTTGGAGATGAACTCTTTTATTTTTTCACTCTCATTAATTTTGGGAGTTGACAAAAAAACAAGATTTGAGAAATGAAATTGGCCAAACTGTCCCTGATGTTCTAACCAACACAAAATGGCAACCGATCGATAGGTTGCCCATATCTTTGTCATACTCGAATCAGATTACCAAACAGCTACAAAAAATTGCTGAAGCTAAATTATCACATGTCCAAGCGTGAAATTGTACAAGTATAGTTTTCGGTGATAAATAAAAACATCCAGCCAATATCTTGATCTCCTCGCCTTAATTCTAGGTGTGATTTGTTGGGGAACCAACAGGACAGGACGCTTGATGTTGTTTATTATAAGATTATACAAGTTTTTTTTTTTTTTTTTTTTTTTGAGAATGATAAGATTATACAAGTGGCCGTCGCTGTTTCTTAGCCGGCCTAGGCCCATGAATTTACACTACCACGGGCCACCCTACTCAAACAACACATGAGAATAAAGGCCTGCTAGCAATTGGATCTAATTAAGGCCTACGTAGAAGATGGCGACCGGCCTCTCTTTCATTTTTAAAATATTATTTTGATTAATTATAGAAAATTTTTTTTTTAAAAGAAAATAAAACAATGAGATTGACATGTGGTAACGGTATCTGCAACGGCGCAGTTGTTAGCACTTGGCAGCAGGGCAATAGACTTATTTCTTAACGCGTCTAGGGCAATGAGCTTCGCTATGTTCGCTTGTCTTATCTTATTTTATCTTATTCTCTCTCACAGAATAGTATTCAATCAGCCAAAATCAGCCCTAAGCCAAAATCCACCAAATAAATTCCTTGTTGATATGCCATTCTATAGCAGATATCTGAGGTTAGATTGTCCGCCTTTGGGACTTTGTAAAACCAATGGTACAAGCCACGTTCGCATTTACGGGGGCAAAAGCCTACACCGGTACATACAAGCTACGACACAAGCATGGCTCCTAGAAGTTTGGGGAATACCGGGCGCCTGGGAATGCCCACGCCAGCCCCACCTCCCACCCACCGAGGAGGAGCGAGAGACAGAAAGCCACGGGCATCGCGCCCCCCCCCGCCCGCCCGCGACGGAGCTAGAGTCGAAGCGGCGATGGTGAACGAGGGAAGCTGGAGCTCCATGGCCGCCCAAGCTCCGCTGCTGCATCCCTGCCGCCGATGAGACCGGCTTCGAGACACGGGACGACGCGCCGTGGCGGGCCGTGTTGGTTGCGTGTGCCCCACTAGAGGCCGCGTGGGGCTGCACACCTTGCCGCCGCGATGAGGGCCTCGGTCACGCCGACGGCGGCGACGGGCTGCCGAGCTTGAGGCCCTCGCAGCTGGCGCCGAGCCGGGCACCGCCACTCGGCCGTCGCGTTGTCGCCCCTCCATGCACGCCGAGTGGAGCAGCTCTTCCGCATGCCAGCCCACCGCCCTCGCGTGGAGGGAGCAGGAGCACACCGCTTGCCAAGTCGTCCCCGCCTACCTCGGCCCGAGCCCCGTCGACTGGCTAAGGCCGACGTGTCCTCTTCCTCGGCAGGTGGGGTCTTGAGTAGGTGGTTGCCGTAAACAGCGACGCTGGGGTCGGAGGGGACGGGACATCGTCGGGCCGCTGCCGGAGCAGGAGTAGTCGAGTAGGGAGGTGCTTTCCGACTAGGTAGCCATGGCGATGGATTCAACACGGTGGTGTGGGGGAGACAGAGTGGATCCGCCCGAAGCGCGAGGTCGCCGAAGCTCGCACTCCATCCAGCCGATGCCGCTGGATCGCTCATGAGGTGGGGAAGTGGGTGGTTGAGTTCGCGCCGGAGGGGAGAGAGAGGGAAGGGAGGGGGTTGGATAGAATGGTTGGCCCACCCGTCAGTGAGTGGGTATAGTCGATTTGGGTATAAAATGTTGATGACTAGGATATAGAGATGAGATATAGATGATTGATGATCAGTGAGGGAGAAAGTCATATAAAAAGGAGGGAATCTCGACGACAAGTAATGGACAGAGGAAACCTTTAAAGGATGATGAGTGTGGATAGTTTTAGCACGGCTCGTCACAAGGGAAATACTATACAACACGTGACTCATTTTTTGCCTTTCTCTCAGGCAACAAATGGCTGCCAGTGGATCATAATTGTATGGCCTTCAACCTGCAGCGCCATCCTATTCCAATGCATGATGCTATAGCCCCGCCGTTGCCCTGTCTGCTATAGCCCACCGTCACCCCTCTACTCATAACATTACATTTTTTTAGGTCTATGTAAAATTGACGCTCCCACAAAATGGAGAGTAATTTTTTTTTTTTGAGATTACACCGTAGAACGTACACGCTCTACATGGATGCACGCTCACCATTATGAGCAACTTTGAAGGATTGATCTGGTATGTTTCGAGATCCACGACGACACCGCATGGACCTCAACATCGACAGAGACGTCGTCTACCGTTGAAACTATAGCGCCAGAAAATTTCTAGAATAAAATTTAGGAAAACATGTGAGCACTGGTGCTAAGTGAAGGACTTGAACCTTAATTAGTAGAATAGTAGGCATTACAAGAATATTTATTGAGAATATCTTGGGCTGGGGGTGGGCTACTGGCTAGTGTGGACCGTGGAGTACTGAAGTCACACGCGGCTGCGGACTGCGCCAAGACGACACGCAATCCACAGACGTTTCGACGACCACCGCCGGCGGCGAGCATATTCTTGGAAGATGCCTTCAGCCTTCCTTAGCCTCGAAGGCTCCAACGCCAACCCAGAGCCTACATATACAGGATTACCTAGGAGCCTCCCCTCAGCCTCTCCTGGATCCACACAGCTAGCTAGTGCGCAGCGAGCGACCACAGCAGCGCCAACTCGTCGGCCGGCACCGGCGCCGGCAGGAGAGGGTTATTCGTGAGCCCAAGGCGGGCCTCCAGGCTTCTCCCGTGTGGATCGGATCGACCTCCAGTTCGTCTTCGATCTGCTGCGTCGCCATCTAGCTGGCCGGCCGCCTACTTTTGGCCCTGGATCGATCGGCTACTTCCCCGACTCCGATCCGATGCCTATACCTGTCAGCCACTCCGCTCCAGCAGGCGCCGCCGCCGACCTGCCACCTATGGGTTACGGCCGGTAAGACCATGCCACTAATCTCCCTGGTCACTCTAGTCTAGAGTCTATATCGCACTCTGATCCATCTCTGTACATGAGGTTTGGTTGATGCTGATGGATCCGATAGATCTGGCATTCTGGCTCGGAAATTGTCGATCGCACTGCATTAATTTTTTACCCATATAGGCAGCACAGCAGTGTCTTTTGCGTGCCAAACTGAAGCTGCTGGATAATAACCTTCATGATTACACGCAGAACAATCTGATTTAATTTCGCGTGTGTTGTGTGTACTTTGTCTTGAGAATCGATCATACTCTTCTGTATTGTTTTGCTGTCCAATTCTTTGTTTTGCAGTGTTCCGTCACAAGGTTGGACTATTTAAACTTTGTGATTGCGTGGTTGCTGTTTCATACATTTGCATCGCTGCATGCATAATTTGGGTCGGTAAGTAATCACTGCATCAAGACAGAAAAAAAGCACACAATAGGAGATTTTTGTGCTCAGCACAAACTTTGTGCGCAAATGGCTCAACTATTAATTTTAGTGTTTTACTGCAATGTCCTCTGAAAACAAGTTACACAAATATAATTAATTTCGTTTTGGATCTGGACTGGGCCGATCCTATATATACATGCCCAAAAGAAGTCTAGCCTATGCACTTCCCAGAGTCACGTTGTAGGAACAAGAGGGTGGACGCGGGACGACCATGGTACCAGCCTATATATTCGGGGTGCCTTCCTAGCGGGGACCATGTGCCAGAGCAACACCCAATGGAGTTGGAGGCCGACGAGGCCAAGAAACTTGTGCACGGCGATGTAGAGGTTGGCGACACGGTGCTGTGTAGCTATTCTCCCCTACACGGTGCTGGCGCCGTCACCATCCTCTACCTCATCGGGCACAGGTTTCTTGGCCTTGCCCGTCTTCACCTCCCTTGCGAGCCGCTCTGGCTCATTGTGCCAACTAGGAAGGCTCCTCGATTACGGTTGCTGCCATGGCCGCCCACCCTACCGTTCATATGGTATGACTCCAGGCTCCTGTGGGCAGAAGTTGAGTTTCTTTTGGACATGGATAGGGTGGCCCAGTCCAGATTTAAAACACAATTAATTATAATTAATTACTCGTTGCTTTACAATCATTGCAATTTTTAAGTGGACCGCTGGAGCACAACTCTTAAATTTATTCTTATTAGTTTCTGAACTATTAATGTATTGTTTTGATTATTTTCTTCTATTTTGTATGGAAATTATCGATTGCACTGCACAATCCATAGCCAGCTGTCTTCTGTATGCCAAACTGAAGCTGCATGATAATCGCCTCTTCATCCTTACATCGCAAGGGAACCACATGCTCTTCTGTTGAGCATTGATTTCCCTTGTTGTGCATTCATATGATCTGTATGCCAAAAAGAAGTCTAGCCTATGAACAAGCTAATTTAATTTCACGTGTGTTGTGCTGTGTTGTGTGTACATTCTCTTGAGCATCGATTATATATGGCTCTTCTATATTGTTTTGCTGTCAAAGTCCTTGTTTTGCAGTCGTTCCGTCACAAGGCCGGTCCGACAATTTTAATTTTGTGGTAGGCTGCTTGCGGTTTCACACATTTGCATCGCTGCATGCAATAATTTGGGTCTGTAACTAATCGCAGCATCAAGGCAGAAAAAACACAATCAGCTATATTTTTGTGCTCAGCAAAAAATTTGTGGGTAAATGACTGAACTTTTAATTTTAAGTTTTACTCCTGTGGTCCTCTGAAAACAAGTTACACGGCTGGTGTAATTAATTTCGTTTTGGATCTGGACTGGGCCGATCCTATACATGCCAAAAAGAAGTCTAGCCTATGCACTGCCAGAGTCACGTTGTTAATGCCTACCAGTCTATTCAGGTGCCTTCATAGCGTTCGGGACCACGAGCCGGAGCAGCACCCAAGGGAGTCGGAGGCCGATGAGGCCAGAAACTTGTGCACTGGTAGGTGGAGGTTGGTGACACGGTGCCTCTGGCTCTTGTGGAGGTATTCTCTCTTACACACTCTGGTGCCATCGCCATCCTCTACCTCACCGGGCACAAGTTTCTTGGTCCTCCCCGCCTTCACTTCCCTTTGTGAGCCGCTTGGCACATGGTTCCAACAAGAAAGGAACCTCGATGGCTGGTGCCGTGGCCATCAACCCTGTCATTCATATGATGTGATCGTCTCTGGGCTCCTGTGGGCCAAAGTTGGTTTCTTTTGAACATGGACAGGGCAGTCCAGTGTTCAGATTTAAAACACAATTGATTATAATTAATTACTCGGTGGTTTAAGATAGAGAAATTTTTTAAGAGGACTGCTGGAGCACAGCTCTTAAATTTATTCTTATTAGTTTATGAACTCGTTAATGTATATGTTTTGCTTAATTTCTTCTATTTTGCATGGAAAGTATCGATAGCACTGCACAATCTATAGCCACAGGCAGCTGTCTTTTGCATGTCAAACTGAAGCTGCTGGATAGTCACCTTCGTGCTGATTTAATTTCGAGTTTGTTGTGTGTAATTTCTTGATGAGTACCGATCATATATGGCTTACCTACCGTTTGTTTCCTTGTATCTACTATCTCACATGACTGTAGTATTATTGTTTTGCTCTCCAATTCTTTTTGTTCCTTAACAGTGTCCTGTCACAGGACCAGGCTATTGTGTTTTGTGCTAGGTTGCTCGCTGTTTCATATATATTTGCATCACTGCATGCATGGACACACGAAACTTAATCATTGCATCATGGCAGAAAAAAACGCAATCAGCTATATTATTCTGGTGAGCACAAACTTGGTCCGCAAATTGCTGAGCGATTGATTTTATTACTCTTACTTTCTTAAGTCGTTAAAGTATTGTGTTGTTTAATTTCTTCTATTTTCAAAAAGGAGATGGAGGTTTTTTATTTTGTCTAGTTTAAAACACTGAGTCTGCAATTCATATTTTGGCTCAACACTGGCATGTTAAGATATGAGAACTCATTGGCTTTTGCCAGAAAATGTCAAATAACGTGTGAGGTATATCTTGAAAGTCATGAGCTACCTAGAGTGCTTTTGTGTGCATCCAAATCTCTTCTGCATCTGTTGGTTTTTGATTCACCTTATTTCATAGGACTTCTGCTTCTACTTCGTTGCTATGATTATTTGTTTTGGAAGAAGAGGCAAACCCATAAAATAAGGGGCAATTGATTTGACCATTATTTTTTTCTTCTAAAAATCTAAGTAGTTCTAGGTCCATATAGCGTCAAATCTAATTCCTAAGCTAGAAAGTGCAGAAGGTTCATTTCATTGAACTTAACAAAAAGTTAACATGTCAAAAGCAAGTTTAATTTTGATTGTAACATGTTCATTTCAAAAAGGTTCCAACAATAAGATCGGTGCAATTAGTGACAACATGCAACAATTTAAGTACCATTGTATGTGTAACACCATTACACTATTCATAAAATTAGAAATTAATTCAGTTTCACATTAGATGAAGGGGCTCTTAGTCTTGGGGGTCATTGTATGAACTTACCTTGCCATGCTAATTAACATCCCTTGACGCTCAACAAAGTAAGATGGAAGTTAGTGTTGTCGAAATCAATATTCATACAGAGAATACAACATACTTTTCTTTTTAATATGAATGCTGATTTGGTCCTGATGACTCCTTTGTTATTTTCCTTGGTGTTAAGCAAGGATGGTAATTCCCAGGTTGGGAGTGTTAAGCTATAGTGACCCATCGATGCTAAGAGTGTCTTTTCAATGAATTATGAAACCAACTTCATTTTGCTTTTGGTGGAGATGGTGTTAATTGCACAATACCTTGTTAACTCACTTTCACATTTATATGAATATAGAATAGTCAGAAGCTCATCGTGCCTTTTACATGTGGCCTTTTTGTTGAATTCTAAGGAAACTAACCTTTGTGGCTCTTAACATTGGAATTTTATTTGACCTGTCAGATTTTGGACTTCTTAGTTTACAAGAAAGCATCCTGTGTCCATTTATTTGTCTAATTTTTATGAAGAATTAGAGAAATGAACAGCAGCACAGAAAGCAAAAAGTCTCTGTGAGGAAAAAGGAAGGAAAAAACAAAGAGATGGCCAACAAATTTTGATGGAGCAAAAAGCATGTGCATCTTCGAGATATACAATCCTTGTTACATTTTAGGCATGAACAATCACTCCTTCTTGTACTTGTATATATTGTCTAGTAGAAGGTTGGATTTGGGTTATCAAGTTGCTCCAAGGCATAATAATGAGACATTAATCTTGCTTTCTTGAGTTTAGTCTTTTCATTAACTACCAAAACCAAAAACAGGTACCTGTTATTGGTTGCTAAGTGTAATTTGCACATAGTTCCGCAAGAGAACTCATGGCTGCCGCCTGATGATCACAGAGTTGTTTGTCATTAAAAAATCTGTGATTCTCACTGTCATTGTTCTTGTGGATTCATAGATTCCGCTAACAATTTTTATGGAACTAATGTGTGTTTTTGCGCTCTATCAGATCATACAGTAAGGTACCCTCGAGAAGTGTTGCATCTCTAGAGGGGCTTAGGAAGCTCTGTGCCTCCCTCAAGTTGATGATGCTGTAATTTCCTGTTTGAGCTCGACTATACAGAGTTTACATCCCCAACGGATATATAGCTCTCCAGAAACGTACCAGCCTTTGTGTCTACTTTGTAAGTGCAAACTGCAAAGGTGAACATTTCAAAGCAATTTTGTTAATAGATTCAGTTTACCATACGATGAGAACTATTTCTATTATATATGTACCAACACATTGTATCACCCGGTCTATCTTAGTGAACACATTACACCTTTATCAATTCTATAATGTATGCACCCTGTATCCCATTTAATAAAGTGTGTGCCTTCCACTATTTCATTTGTGAAGGGTAAGTAATAAATGAGTATTTTTTTATGGACTAGCTATTCTAACTATTAATTAACTGTAGTAGTATCTATTTCCAAAGCAAATCAACAAAATAAAGAACTAAAGTTCAGATTAGTAACAACAAGATTCAAGCCTTTGCTGCCATTTTGAGAGTACATAAAAAAATATAGAGGCCGGACGGGATGGATCGGACATGGCGCCCGACCCCCAAGCAGCTCAATGGGAGGCACCCTACGTGCTTGGCGGCTAGGTTCCTGGTGTAGGGGACGACGAAGGGTGGGGAGGGCCACCGCCGTTATGCCTTGACTGGCTGGACAATTTCTGTTGCTTCCTCCTCGTGTTGGTTGTCTGCATTGCTGCCGTACGTATGGTTCCGTGGCTTGTAGCTCCATGACGACTACAGGGATAGTCAGAAAGGGATCCTTCTGGTGGAGAGATATCTTGAAGTTAATTGACTCATTCGAATCAATGGCAAGTATTCAAGTTGGCAATGGGAACACTTGTCTCTCTGGAAAGACAGTTGTGTTGGGAAACCTCTTATATAACTCGGCATCCTCATGCTTTTTCATATGCCAAAAATCAGAATATCTCAGTCAGGAATGCCTTTAGGGAAGAAGAGTTTGTTGACCTTTTCTCTTTACCTCTCTCCCAAATTGCCTATGACCAGGTTCTTAACATTGAGCTTTCAGGTTTCAGCCCGGCAAAAGCTTATAAAAATTGATGGGTCATTAGGTGATTGACCCTTCTTTCAAATGGTTATGGAGATCTCCCTGTTAACCTAAACATAGAGTTTTCTTCTGGCTACTACTTAAAGGTAACGTTGAGTACAAGAGACATCTTGAGAAGAAAACATATGATCCTGCCCTCATCTCTGTGAGATATGCTTAATGAATGTTGAAGAAACAGTTAATCATTTGTTCTGGCAATGTCCTTTTGCTCAATCCCCCATCAACAGGATGGAGACTCTTTTGAAAACATCCAGGGCTTCAAAAATCAATTGAGTAGTCAATTCTTCATGGTACGTAGCTGTCATTACCATGTGCTGGACAATATGGAGAGCTCGGAATGAATTGATTTTTAACCTGAACCAATATGGGTTAAATGAATGCAGGGACTTTTTCTTCAAGGAGATGAGGCTTGTATCCTAAGGATAAATCCCAGTTTGAAACCAATATTTGATCAATGGATCCAGCACCTATAACTGATCTAATAGTTGCCCAGATTTTTTCCTTTCTTTTCATGTATTTTAGACTTTTTTTTATTGCCTCTGTTCCCAGGATTGTAGCTGTTTTTTTTTTTTCTGTTCCTTCTTTTTGTAACTCGGTTCTGTTTCATTTAAATAAAGCTCCCTGCAGGACCTCGGCTCCTCCAGTTTACAAAAAAAAAAAAAAAAAAAAATGACACTACGAGTACTCCGTCATCATGAACGTCCCGCGCTGCACCTGACTAGAATGCACATGCTCGTGATAATGCCCTCTTTGCCTTCTCCGGCGCGGTCCAGCTGGACCGCCCTCACACCGCTTACCACCTGTCCGGCACCAGCCCTAAGCACGTCGCCGGTGTGCTACAGTATGCATGCCCGCCTTCCTCCGATCCCAGACTCCAACTTTCATGTCTTTGTACTGTTTTCTTGCTACGAGAATGCTTTTGATGGATCCCGGCTAGTTGGTTAATTACATACTACAAATTGGTGAAGCTGCCTGGATTATCACACCGTTCCTTGCCATATATTGTTTTATACTCTAGTTTCTTGAATTCTTTGTTCGGATTTTTTTCTTTAAGAACGGTTTCCCTCTGCTTTTAAGAAAGCAATATCCAGGTACAATACCGGGGTTACCAGTTCACAATACAGCAAAAACAGACGGAAAACAGCCTATAGCTACATCTAAATTTCATATATAAATGTCCGTTGCCGTAAATGAGCTTGGCTAGTAGATCGACTTCATCCATTTTAATATATATCATCCTTGATGAGCTTAATGTAGTGACAATCGCCCTCCTTGAGAATGGTAGACCACTTCTGCATGAAAGATAGCGCCGTGTAAATGATATCAGAAGGGGGTCTTAGGGAACTTGTGCCCAATAGCCATCTTATTCCGGTTTTTGTCCCGATTTCTGGTTGGCAATCCGTCAACATGTTCTTCACTTGTGCTTGACTTTTCCTGTCTAACTGATTTTTCTTTGCATGTTGGCAATTATATGCAAATAATGTCAGTGCAGGAGACTGCAGATGATATCTTGGTGTTTGCAAATAGTGTGAATGTTTTCATCTGTACTGAGGATTCACCATGCAAAATTTTCTTCACAAACTCCAGAATGGGAAAAACCAGCAGCTGCGCCAGGTAGATCTGCGATAGCAACTGCCGGAGCGGCGAACAGGGCAGCGACAGCGATTGCAAGGCTGCCACTGCCAGGATGTGCTTTGACAGTCTTGTACGTGATGCTGCCTGGACCTGCGATCTACAGGAAGACGATTACAGTTTACAAGGCCACCATGAAGTATATTCACAGTCTTGTCCACGCGAGATCTGCTTGGTTTGGACCTACGACGCTATTCCTCTTACTCGTCAATGTAACATTCTTTTTTTGCACTCTCTTCATTTTCCAGTGCAACCTTGGAATCAATACATATGATTCCAGTCGACCACTGAAGATGATTTATGCATATCTGATGACTGTGCCTTGTTATGGCAGCTGATGGTCCACCTCGACATGACTGACAAGGTCTTAATGCCTAGCTGTGCAGTGCAACTCATATTCTGACTTTTAGTATTGGATGAGCCCAACCAAGTACCTTAGAAACAAAAGTACCTTAAAGAAAGCTGTAAGCAACAGTAATATATATGCCCTTGTAAGTAATAAGCAGTGGCATGTGCCAAAGAAGCGGTGAGGATTGATGACTCAAATCCCTTACCTCGAGATGCAGTTTTATGTCTGTTGATTCGATCCATCATTAACTGTTTGTGTGTCCATGACACTGATCTTTTATTGCATAATGTTTCGGTTTTATTTTATTATTCGGTTTTTCTGTTTATATGATCTGCTATGAGTTTTTTTTTTTTTTGAAACCAATGCAAGCAAGTTGTGTTAAATAAGCTGATGGGAACAAAGTACACATGGGAACAAACATCGTGCACTCCTTCGAGCTTAACCCAGAGCTCCGAATCTCGACGAGAAGAGCCACCGTGTAGGCACCAGTGACATCACTGACCCACCTGTTGCCCTCCAAGGAATCACGGACAGACCGCCCACGTCTCTGGCAGCCAACCGCGCGCCCGGTAGAGGTGAACATACGTCTAGTAAAATACAAAAATGATCTTAATAGAACTTATCTCCAATGGTAGTACTAAAATAATCATGGTGCAAAAATATAGCTTTTGGGTATCTATATATAATTCTTACAATAGTGAAGATGTATCCAGTTGAATGAAATAAAAATCTCTATAGTAAGGATTACTTAACAGGTGAATAATCAAAATGACTCTAGCTTTGCAGTTCACAGGGGTGAAGGTTTTGTGACCCACATGACTCTCAGGGAGTTTAATTTGAAAGCTAGGCAAAACAGGGTACGTAGGATGTGGACTCGCGAGCTCCAAGTGCGGAGGACACTGCTACAGAATCGCTCATCACTACCGCCGGCATCACTGCCGAAATTTAATCCACCGGCAGTGTTGAACCTCGCCCGGCAGTGATGAACCGTTCAGGCGCGGGGAAACTCAGAAACTCCACGGATACGACCAATACCGGCAGTGAAGATTCAGATTACCACCGGTTGAATCGTTCCCGGCAAAGTGGTCTTGATGGACTGTGCATCACTCGCAGGTTTGAATTAGAACCGAAAAAGCGATTTGAAGATTGACACAACCGGGTTGAATTAGAACCGATAGCGATTTGGGAGGGGAAGCAAATTAAAGGAACCGATAGCTCGCGGGGTTGAATGAAGAAGGAACAGTAAAAACAAACGATAGAAACAGAGAACGGAGATGAATTAAAAACGACTTGAGAGTCATTATATATTACTAGATAATATATTTACAAAAGAAAAAAAAAAGAAAGCGGCGGCCGCCATCGCCTCGCCGCTACGCCGCCGCCATCGCCTCCTCCGCCGGGCCGCTTAGGCTTCGCCCCGCTGCCGGCCTCGTCCCGCCGCCCGCCGCGTTCCGCCGCCCGCGCGTTCCGGGCGCCCGGCTGCGTTCCGCCGGCGGCTGCCTGAGCTCCGCCGGCCTGGCGCGGTATCCCCTAGCGAGGATGTCGGCGATGGCCTCGACCTTGAAGGCGTAGAAGTTCGCCTTCTCCACCAATGGCCAAGGCACCGTTGGCGTGCCGAAGTTCTTCGGCTAGGTGGGTGAGCTTTCGGAGGGCGCCGTGGAGGCGCACCACGGTGAACAAAAGCTTCGTTGGTGTAGACGCCGGCTATCTCGTCGATGAAGAAGAAGCAAGCTGCCCGGGGTTTATGGAAAGAGAGAGGCTAATTAGCGATGGAGATGGTACCAAATCGAGCGTTGTTATATAGTAGCAAGCCATGGAATGCATGCAGTCCATTGTCATTCTCAAGATGCGGCGCCATGAAAATAGTCAACAGCGCACGACCGCTCATCCAATGGCCGCCGCGATCGGCCCGCCTCCCCATGAAAGGCCGACCCGCTACGCAAGGCTTTGCGCGTTTCCAATGGCCGCTTCCTCGCTGGCACGGCGTTTCCCAACACCCAATCCCGAAATCCCCGGTTCGATCCCCAACAAGCCAATTTTTGACCATTTTTTCAAGAACGATGATCGAAGTTTAGCATTGTTATTTTGAAACAAGGAATGCATGCTTCACATCGTTTACCATTGCTACAAGATCAACCACACGCACCTTCGATGCCGACGGGTGAGGGAGCAGGGAGGGAGGAGGGAGGGAGACGAGAGACTTCGCCGGCCGGAGTACGAAAATGACACACTCAACAAGCCAGAGCACGCCCACAACACCGCCGGGCTATTTAAAGAATCAAACTTTGTACCGCCCCAACGGATAGCCATCACTTTTTTTTCTTTTTTTACCACAATATCAGAGGCCGCCACGCTCACTTAGCGTGTTCACAAGTGGCCCGCGGCTGCATGCATGCCGCCGCTTGAGAACCGGCGTTGCAGGTGGCATTCACCGCCGGTTAGGAAACCGGCGGTGTCTCCGAATCGATGAGAAAGCCTCGGGCACCGTTGCAGCGTCCGACGGGTTAAATCAATGTCGGCTTAAAACACCGCCGGTGTAGTTTCACACCCGGCAGTTGATGGGTAGATCACACACCCGGCAGTGATGTGTAGATCCGCCGCCGGGTGCGCATCTTTTCGCCGGTGGTATTCGACATCACCGCCGGTGAAAACTTAGACCCGCAGTGATTTTGAAAAATTCAACGGCCGCGACGTTCTCAACTCGACCGGCCGACCATCGCACAAATGCCGGCGCGACCGCCGCCACGCCCTCCGCACAATGGCGGTCGACTCAACCACGCCATCTCACCTATTTAAACGCAAGGGGACGCCGTGTTTTGCACCCATTTCTCCTCTCTCGTTGTTGCATTCTTGGTTCGTCCAAGAGTTCCTAACCCTCTCCTCAAAAAAATAGAGGGCTTAATTTTGAATTTTTAGTGTCATGGGTTTTGGATCTAGGAAATGTTTTTTCTCCTTATTTTCCTTGTTCTTCGTCCCCGATCTTCTTTGCTAGCAAAGATACTTTCCAGTTCCACATACATATGGCCTTTCTTTGGGAGAAAGCCCTCCACATATAGATATGCCTAGTCCAAGAAAATGGTTTACGTAAAAGGTGCTAGAAGAGTCTTATCGATGAAGGAGAGACACCGGGGCTTGCGCCTTCGTGGGTGCCATGATTGAAGATCGAACTCGACTCATATTAAGAGTCCGGAGTCCTTGTGCTTTGGGGTGCTAGTGTTCACCAATATTCCGTGCACATGGGCATATAGTATCTCGAATCATATGTTGCATCCATGGAAAAACAACCCTCATTGGACCAAGTTATCGTGATTTCATCCTTGGTCCAATGGTTAAGTTTGGGTCAAGATGAAGCTCCCGGTGAATCTCATCCTCCAACGCCCTCAATGAGTGCACGTAGCAGCCTCGCCACTTTTTCGATCCGAGGAGATGCTACAAGAGATTTACCGAGGTGGTTAAATTTTAATGTGTTTGTACACTTTGATTGTAGCATTGACCTATCTCGTGAATTGGTCTTTGTTACCATATATTTAGTTCTATGTAAGGTCTTTGCTATGGAAACATATGTAATGTAAGGTCTTTGTTATGGAAATATATGCAATCAAATTTCTTATCTGTTGTATTTCTGCTTTTGATATGAATCTTGATTGTCTCTTCGATACCTTTGAGTTTCCATTTTTACCCTTCATCGAACGTAATAAAGACGGTTGTAATAAAGACGGGTTAAGCGCCAATGAAATATGCCGCATATTGTGAGGAAAATTCAAATGTATATATCCAAATCTAATGTGAATGAAATAAAGTTATATATGTAATAAAAAATAAAGAACGAGATAATGAATTTTATTCACATCCATATCCCCTTCGTAACGTATAACCAAAACCCCAGCTTTTATGCGGAAGCATCTACTGCACATATGTAGCAAAGAAAGTAACAATGCATGCATGCAAACCGAAAGTGAAGTGACAACACCGTGAATTCACCGCCGGATACATACAAACAACCGTAGTGATATTGTATTCACCGCCGCTCCATTCAAATAAACGGTAGTCATGTTGTTATCACTACCGGGTATATCTTAATACCCGCATGCTGATGTGCCCGTGACCGATCAATCGCTATAAATCAATGCGCCCGGCCGCATCCACACACATACCCAAGCACGCACCCACGAGCTCCCGGCCACTCGCATCTAAATCCACTCAGCTCTTTCACTCTCTCTCTCTTTCTAGGAGATTTGTTCATGGCTCCGTGGATATTACATTGGTAAGGATATTTTTTTTCTTGTCTAGAATTCCTATATAATATGCATATAAACAATACATATAAATATACTATATATATTTATGAGCTTTGTCCTTTTTTTTTTTTTTATCGCTTTCACCGGTGGCGGTCCTCCGCCTTTGCCGCCACCACAAGAACTGTGTTTCCACGCCGGGCGATGAGCCATTCGCCCCGGTGTGGACACAAGGCCATTCCCTTATCCAGCCATCGTATGTAATTTTTTCTAATATTTTTTATTTCTTATTTTACTATAACAAAACTACATGGACAATTAGTTTAACTTAACGTTATTTTGTTGCATTTATATGTTTCACAGACTTTATCCCCAATACAATGGCTAGAAACAAAGACTTAGCTGGTTCTCTATCTCTCGGTTTTGTGGAGACCACGACATCTAGAGCATCGTCACCGGTCATCAACTATATACGTGTGAAATAAGTTTTTACATCCCTTCGAGGATTCCGGACACAAATGACCACCTAATCCACGAGAGGGGAAACGAGAGAACGACCGTGCAAAACGCCGAGTACCATGCCGTTTTCTTGTGCTTAGATTCTCTTCGACGTGTTTGCTACATTGTGCCCGATTTTCGCAAGACTTCAAGATATTTGCCTTGTCTGGCTGATAATATCCCCCCCATGGTAATATAGCGAATATGTTGGGAGTTACAACCATGATGATGTGGTAATAAATTAAATTCATCATTTTGGCAATGCATATTAGATAGATTCACATCATCCTCATTCATTTTGATTCTCCCACTTGCGATTTTGCTCCACGATCTTACTTATGCCGCATGTGGCTTGGCGGCCGTTCTTGACCAAGCTACGCAATCGGCTTCGGTACGATTGGGACTTCAGGCACACCTTGGCCAAAGAAAAACGGAAGGGGCGACAATACGCATAAGGTTTACTAACTTAGGCATCGGTCGCTCAAGAGGTTATATCTATGGTCGAAAGCATTTTTACGCCCTTGCGAGGGACGAGAGAGTGCAATCATAAGGGCATTGACCATCATCGACTCAAGCCGGATACTTAATCCGTGACATCAATTACCGATATTTTTACAATCCTACATTCGTGTGCATGGATCACAAGCTGGACCCAATATTGATCCCCCGGCGATGATGATGATGATTAGTGTGTTTACTATATTAATTATTTGTAAGGTTGTATGGTTACTTCCTAATTAATTTGTAATGTTCTTGTGTCCCATGTGGTCTCAAACTTTTTCTCGAACCTTTCACATGCAAATGGGGAAGCACCCACTAAGTTTGAGATTTTTCTGAGTTGGTTTGGTACTTTTCCTAGTTTATTTGAATTTCTCGCGCGACGTCACCTTGTAATTATAGTTTGAACCGAGCGCACCTACGAAAAAGAGACGGAATGTCGCTAGACTTTTCCACAGTGGTCTCATGTGTCCTAGGAGGTAAATCACCATGGAGGTCCAAGAAAAATTCTTGTGTTTCCATGGTTTAATTAGCCTTCTTGTCACCGTTTAGCTCGAATAAAATCATAGTAATTAAAATATTTATCGAAAAACCTAAGAACTTGTGTGAGGTCATATTTTGGGTGTACATGGTGGGAAAAAAAATTCAAGCCATTTCCACCAAGGAGGATTACACATCCTTCAGAGGAGGCACATGATCCCTACCATCTAACAAGGACTATACATGATGTAGTTAGTTATTGTGCTCCATGTGGTTCATATATTTGCCGGTGTTGTAGTGGTCTCAAACTTTTTCTCGAGCCTTTCACATGCAAATTGGGAAGCACCCACCTAAGTTTGAGATTTTTCGGAGTTGGTTTGGTACTTTTTCCGGTTTATTTGAATTTTCATTGCGACGCCACCTTGTAATTATAGTTTGAACCGAAAGCGTACCTACCTAAAAAGAGATGGAATGTCGCTAGACTTTTCCACAGTGGTCTCATGTGCCCCAGTGAGGCAAATCACCGTGGAGGTCCAAGAAAAATTATTGTGTTTCCATGGTTTAATTAGCCTTCTTGTCGCTAGTTTAGCTCGAAGAAAATCATAGTAATTAAAATATTTATCAGAAAAACCTAAGAACTTGTGTGGGGTCATATTTTGGGTGTACATGGCTGGGAAAAAAAATTCAAGCCATTTCCACCAAGGAGGATTACACATCCTTCACAGAGGCACATGATCCCTACCATCGAAACCGGGACTATACAAATTGTAGTTCTTGTGCTCCATGTGGTTCATATGTTTGCCGGTGTTGTAGTGGTCTCAAACTTTTTCTCGAGCCTTTCACATGCAAATTGGGAAGCACCCACCTAAGTTTGAGATTTTTCGGAGTTGGTTTGGTACTTTTCCCCGTTTATTTGAATTTTCGCGCGACGCCACCTTGTAATTATAGTTTGAACCGAGCGCACCCACGAAAAAAAGAGCCGGAATGCCGCTAGACTTTTCCACGTGGTCTCATGTGCCCTAGGAGGCAAATCACCGTGGAGGTCCAAGACATATTCTTGTGTTTCCATGGTTTAATTAGCCTTCTTATCGTCAGTTTAGGTAGAAGAAAATCATAGTAATTAAAATATTTATTTAAAAAACCTAAGGACTTGTGTGGGGTCATATTTTGGGTGTACATGACTGGAAAAAAAAAATTCAAGCCATTTCCACCATGGAGGATTACACATCCTTCACAAAGGTACATGATCCCTACCATCGAACCAGTGACTATACGGTGTAGTTCTTGTGCTCCATGTGGTTCATATGTTTGCCGGTGTTGTAGTGGTCTCAAACTTTTTTTCTCGAGCCTTTCACATGCAAATTGGGAAGCACCTACTTAAGTTTGAGATTTTTCGGAGTTGGTTTGGTACTTTTTCCGGTTTATTTGAATTTTCGCGCGACGCTACCTTGTAATTATAGTTTGAACCGAGCGCATCCACCGAAAAGAGCCGGAATGTCGCTAGACTTTTCCATTGTGGTCTCATGTGCCCTAGGAGGCAAATCACCGTGGAGGTCTAAGACATATTCTTGTGTTTCCATGGTTTAATTAGCCTTCTTGTCGCCGTTTAGGTAGAAAAAAATTATAGTAATTAAAATATTTATCGAAAAACCTAAGAACTTGTGTGGGGTCATATTTTGGGTGTACATGACTGAAAAAAAAAATTCAAGCCATTTCCACCATGGAGGATTACACATCCTTCACAAAGGTACATGATCATCCATGAAGTGGCATCATTTCTATTTCATCGCCGGGTTGCGTGTAATAACCTAAGGCGAATAGGATTGGGGTGAAATTTTCCAAATCTATCGGAACCTCCCGCCATTTCATTCCCCACCGTGCCCAAAACCAGCCTTGCCTATATATATAGGTGAGTGGCTCGGCGTAAATTTTGGCAAGCCATTTGAACACCGCGCCATTCTCGATTTCCCCACCGGCGCCGAAAAGAGCACCGGATTCACCGACGGAGCACACCACCAACTCCAACGTCGCCGTTCGTCGCCCCCACGCCGCCGGGCCGTCCGTTCAAGCGCATCCCGTTCCGCTCCCGGAATCGAGGCTTGACGGCGTTCTCCCACGCCGCGCTCCTCCACTCCGACGTCCCCAACGCCGCGCCGACATCCCTGCGCCCTTCGGCCCCTTCCACGGTGAGAACTAATTATCCCTTTAGGTGTATGAGTTTTTACCTATGAGAATGAGAACTAACCCGCCGCTATCCTAGCCTCGCGTCGCCCGCTTGGTCTTCCTCCACGCCCGATGGAGAACCGCCGCCACACCTCTCTGCCGTCCGCAGCCTCAAGCCGTCTTCCTCTTCACCGTCCGACCCCGTACCGTCCGCGACCTTGTCCTCCTCAAATCCTTCAAGACAAGATAGGAGCGCACGAGGCACACTAAAGCTTGGTGAGTGCGTCGGTCCACGCCCTTGAGGTGTTCGTTGAAATGCCCGTCTCCTGGCCACGCGCAACTGTGCTCGAATTGTGATTGAAATTCATGAGTTAGTGTTGTTCAAATCCGTTTGGATATTTTAAATATATTTCGTTCTTATCGTACAACTTTTATGAATAATATAGCAATATCATCCTATTTTGGTGACATGTATAGGCAAGCATGGCATGGTGCGTAGTGTTTGTTGGTCGCGTGCTTGGGGATCTATCTAACCCGGGAAGATTGCTATGCTCAAGTCCAAGGCTACACTAATAATTGTTACGAAAATACAACACCGAAGGTGAAGCCGCCGTCCGCCTACAATGGTGCAAACTAGCCGCCCCTCGGAGATTGAAGAGAAGCCACCCCACATACTTATGAAGATTGCGAGAATTGCCGCTTAATTGGTTTTGGAAAGATGTCATGCTTTTATTTATGTCTATGACTCTATGGTCATTGGTGTTTTTATTTTAGAAGTTCATGTAGGCTTAGTTTCGGATTTTTGTTGTATGTAACCATTAAATCCTGTAATGTTTTGACGATATTAATGTTTGATGATTTTTCGGATTTAAAAAGAGCTGAATTCCACCGAATAAATTCAAAAATTTAAAACAAAAACGCTAGGTGGCATGGGCCCGGCGGTGAATGAGCAACAAACCGGTAGTGCAACTATACCAAACACTATCGGTTTGAATTACTAACCGTCATAGAGCACGTAAACATCACCGCTGGCTGCATTAACCAACCGATAGTCTCCACTCTAATAACGTCGGGTTGAGATCAGCCGACGGTGTTCACGTAAAGTTCAGCGACGGGTTCAAAGTAAGCCGCCATTGTTAGCTCTTCGATACACTGTCGGTTCAGTCTAACCCGATAGTGTTATCCCCTACGATCATCGTCGGTTCGTTAACGCCCGACAGTGCTCCCAATATCAACTCGCCGGCTGACTTCGAACCCGCATTGCTTGGATCAAAAATGCCGCCGGGTCGTGGAACACCCGACAAGGTGTTCGGTGACAGTGCGCTGCGGTTCGATATCAAACCGGCAGTCTCTCCTCGCATCACCGCCCGGTATTTTGACCCGGTAGTGTTTCAAACCCCATATCACTACGCTATGGTTCGCGCGGTTCAGTTTTTCGCAAAGTGAAGGGGGTTGGAGCTCGGCAGTGATGGACAATTCTGTAGTAGTGATGGTCCGAATGCGACGTGGATATGTGAGCAGGATTGGGATTAGGTATCGCCGGCCGGGTAAATGATGACATAAGACTTTTTGGTTGGGTAGAATAGATAGAAGAGATATAGATATATATACATTCTAATCACGAAAGGAATCTATATTTGAAATATAATTTTGACATCGTTGTTCTTTTTCCGGGTAATGTTGGAGTGGTGAATGGTGAGCTATATATTTCTGTTAAATAAGTAGGCACTTTGTTTATTCCGTGCAGCATCAATTCAATTGTATTCTGAACAGAACTGGCAGTTAAAGCTAAACCTTCGGTCTGTGATGTTAAGAACAAAAGATAAACCTTCTGGCAGCTGGGGCCCACTCAGCCAGCGCCCTGCTGGCTCACGTCACTCGCAAGGTTACAGGCCTGACTACGTGAAGACGACAAGATGTCCTGCGTTTTGACCGACGGGGACCACCGCCGGCCAGCCGGCGGCCGCCGAGCAAATTCTGGAAAGTGATCGCCAACTGACACCACCGTCCGTTTCACGCCGGCACACAGCTTGCTCTCCGCTCCGCTTAAACCACCCTCATCTACAGCCCAGGCTCGCACTTTCCCCTCCACACTCCACACCACCGCCGGCGAGCCCACCGTCGTCGCCCATCGATCCCCCCTCCATCAGGATCGACAGATCGAGAGCGATGGCGTCCCACGTCGGATCTCTGTGGATGGAGCCCTACGTGTGCCCCCGTGGCTTTGTGCCTGCTGTACAGGGCGAAGGGTGGGGACGGCCCCGGAGCAGCCGTCGCCGTCACCACGCCTCGATTGGCTCCACTATTTGGGTTGCTTCCTGATCGCCAGCAGCATCTGGGCTCTCTCCCTACAGTTCCGTGGCTTCTTGCTCGACGACGAGTACTCCGTCGTGAACGTCCTCGCGCTGCTCCTGACCAGAATGCATATGCTCGTGATGAAATCCCCTCCGGCGCCGTCCACCTGGACCGCCCTCGCACTGCTTCCCACCTGCCCGGCGCCTGCCCTAAGCTCGCCGCCGGTGTGCTACGGTATGCGTTGCATGCCCTCCGATCGGATGGATCAACTTTGTTCTATCAAACATATCGATCTCTGTGTATTTTCTTGCTGCGAATGTTCTTGATGGATCCGATCTCTCACTCTGACTTGAAGCATATCTATCGATCCATGTGTGTTTTCTTGCTGCGAATGTTTTTTTTTTTGATAAAATTCTTGCTGCGAATGTTCTTGACGCATCCGATTTGGATTCAAAGTAGAGAAGCTGGTGGATCCGATCTGAATGTTCTCGATGCTGATAATTCTTCAAAAATGTTCTCGATGCTTATATTTAATCAATTTGGCGCAAGATTTTCTTCTTGTTTGAGACCATGAAGTTCTACTAGGATACTATGTAGTCTTTCCCCTTGCCCTCTTTTTATAGTCTATATCTTTGTTTCTTGAATTCTTTTGTTCTGATTTCGGATTGAAAAAACCGTGAACGTGTTCTGCATCGATTTACAGGAAAAATATATAAATATATATCAGTGCAGGAGTCTGCACATCTATTGATGTTTGCATTACTGCATAGTGTGAATGGTTTCCTCTACTGTCGACTGACCATTCTGCATGTTCTTCATAAACACCAGAATGGGAAAAACCAGCAGCTACTCCCATAGTGCTGCCGGGGAGTAGTGGCTCTGCAGAGACCAACTGGCGGAGCCATGAACAGGACGGCGATTACAATGCCGCCAAGAAGTGCTTTGACAGTCTTGTAAGTGATGCTGCCTGGACCTGCGATGAACAAGAGGATGATTACAAGGCCGCCATGAAGTGCTTTCACACTCTTGTCCGCGATGCCGCCAGGATCTGCTTCGTTTGGAGCTACGATGCTATTCCCCCTCTGACTCCTCAATGTAACATCTATTTTTTTCTGTCTCTTCATTCTCTAGTAGAAATGTAGAATGTTGGAATCAACATACATGATTCCAATCGACCACTGAAGGTCATATATATCTGATTATATTTCCTTATTATTGCAGCTGATGATCCACCTCCGACATGAATGAGAAGGTCTTAGTGGCTGTGCGTTGCAACTGATCGAGCCCAGCTATGTAGCTTAAAGAAAGCAGTTAGCCACAGTTAATGTATGCTCTATGTTTCCTAATGGTGGCATGTGCAAAGAACTGATGCACTATCATCTGTTTGTGTGTCCGTGGAACTGATCTTTTATTTTAATAATCAATGTTGTCGCCTTTGATTCTTCAAAAAAAAAAAAATGCCGTTGTCACTTTTTTGCTTTATTATTTGATTTTCTGTTAGGTTCCGTTTGGATCCTTAGAGTTAAATTCATTCTATCGAGTAGAGACATAGCATGGTGATCTTTAGAAACATAGCATGGTGATGTATAGAATCATTTAGCTTAGGTAAAAATGTACTGCAACTGCACCAGCTAGTAGCGTGTGCTAGCTTTTTGTCACTGCAAGTATATGTTTTCCTAATTTCCGAGCAAGTGCTTTGCTAATATGTTTTCCTGTGACCTGAGCTTTATGTAAATAAATAGTCTCCGATGTCAAGATAGATGGTTTCCCTTGTCTCCGACATTAGAACCTGGTACACGGCAATAATAGCTATCATATTATAACTCAACTACCATATCACTTGCAATACATTACAGCTCATGATCTTATACTTTATTGGAATCCTATTTTTCATTTCTCATGGTCCTATATATCTGGACCTAGCTCCCTCCCTCTGACAGTCTCACGTCTACACACTACATAGATAACTGTTGTGTCTGGGTTTGCACGGCAATAGCAGCAAAGTGTTGGAATTTATCGAGCCATGCAACAGTAGCTGTTCTTTAGTTCCATTTTGTTGCACAAATACTCGCATAGCTAGACAGTTAACACCATTACATATATGTGGGCTACAAATTACAATACAGCAATTAAGCGAATATGTATAGCAGCAAAACGAATGGGACAACTCCATATATCTAGAGGCTACAGTCTAGGCATGAAAGGTGTCAGGAACTCGGCTCTTATCAGATTGGTATAATGCTTGGGGCCTGGGTTGCGGTTGCAGGTACAGCTAGCTAGTGGTGTATGCTGGGCAGTCTCCCCGAGTATTATTACTCTTTCACATTCAAACAACTTGTGCTAAATTAGCTGATAAGAAGTCCAATGATGCAAAAGCAACAGAGATACAACTGAAATCTCAAGATTACAGAGGGATACATAGTTACATTCACAATACATGTACTGCCTTAATTTCCTTGAAAAATACAGGTACTACCGTACCATGATATTCTTGAACTGCTTTGCATGTCCTGAACATATAATGTTGGTTATCATCATAAGGGATCTAGATTTTATGAAAATGCTTTGACTGCAGAAGTGTCGATGATGACCAAAAAAGTGATTGAAAATGAGTAATCTTGGTCTCAGCGGAACTTATATCCACATGTAGCACAATATAGCTTTTGGGTTTGTTATTAATTTGAGCAAAAACGTCCACTCATCGATCCACTACAACCTAGAACTAAGCTGTCTCTCTCCATGGTTAGCTTGATCTATCAGAAACAATTGTGCTCCTCCGTCCCTTCACAGACCATGCATTCATAAAATTTTTTGTTGGAGGTAATGTAACCTAAGCCTGCAAAAAAATAAAAAAATGCTGCTTGTGTTTTTTGTAACGAGCTTGGAATTGGAATCACCACCCCATGCATTCCACAAGCAAATTCACACTCTATTTTTTATTAATGAAGCATAAATTATTTTTATCAAAGCCCTTGATTCAATCACCCCAGATATGTTCTGGTTCAGTGATAATGTCTTTTATGTAGAATATCACTGAATCCTAGGTGCAGCCCAACATCTCATTTCTGTATTGTGCATCTTTGGAGGTTGCTTAATTAGTCTTCCTCTTTATGTACGTACGTACTCCTATATGAACCAAAGCTAGATGGATGTTCGAATACTAGCGGCGAATTGAATGGGATTTCTGTGCATCTCAAACAACTTCTATTGATCCAGTGGACAGATGTTGAAAATACCATGTTTTTTGTTTAGCACCTTTATCTCATTTTCGTAACCAATAGGTAAATGAGTTATATATGCTATATATAGACCCTGCAGCAAGAATTTGATTACAATTCTCTTTCCATTATTGAGTACCGCAGGCAGTTTACATGAAGAAAGTGTTGCAGTTACCTAGCCAGAGTGCTTTATTTGATTTTGCCTTTATCTATCCTCATTCGTAGTCCTATATATATCCTAACATCCATCCACATACTAGTAGGTCATCATAAAGTAAAAATGTATGCCACTACAAAGATGCAAGGCTTGCAACTCATCAGTATGTAGCAGGTTAGCAGCTAACGCTGCAATATCTCTAGTGGTTTATAGAGTATATCGTATCGGCATGAGAGGCATCCGGAACTCAACAAATTCTTATTTGCCATTTGACGACTACTTCCTAAGGTGCACTTCATCTCCGAATGATTCTTCTTCCATTTGGGTAATAGCATGATAAACGGTGTAACAGTGTTGTGCCATGGCAACCGTCATGCTTTTTTCTTCGTAGAAGCTATTAGTTTCCACTCCTTTTCTTTCCCTTCTTTGTAGGTATCACGTGGACAAGCCCACATTGAAGTTCTGTATATCGAAAGCATATTGTTCCAAATGTAAATGATATTGAAGTGAGCAGTTGACCTCTCAAATTGACCCGCTTGATCCCTGATACATATTAGTCCAGTGATGGTGGCCTTTTGCATTATGGGCCTGTTTGGACTGACCCAGCTAGGCAGCTCGGCACCTAGGAAAGGCTCTGAGGCGTACGATTTCCTACTCATGGGGCCAGGATTGTTTGCCTGGCAGGCATCTGCCTGTGAGGGCACCATCCAAGCAAGCCCTATGTATGTGCTAATGTATGTTCTCGGCAACAACTCATCTGCATCCTGTGAGTTGTGCACACCCCAATCAATCAGTTTACAATTCCAAAACTTTATTCAAGCTTGGCCTCCCACTCCATACATATGTTTTACACATGCATCGGAGGTGTGGGGATCTCAATTCATACATGTAAGTATTATTACGAACTAATATATGTCTTGTGGCAAACAGAGTGGATTGTGGGTTTCTTCTTTTTGTTTTTGGGTTTCTTATTAATTTGAGCAAAAAGGTCCACTCAACGATCCACTACATACTATAACTAAGCTGTCTCTCCCCATGGTTAGCTCGACCATCAGATTGATCCTATCAACAGCAAATTGTGCGTTCTCCTCCATCCCTTCACAAACCATGCGTTCACACCACATTTTTTGGGAGGTAAGGTAAGCTTAAAAATCAAGAGCTTGCCTCTTAATGAAACACGGGTGAATGGCCCGATCGAGAAAAAAAAATCAAGAGCTTGTGTTTTTGTAACGAGCTTGATTGGGTAGCATGTGCATTTTCACAAAAAAATTCACAAGTTTATTTCTTATTAATGAAATATATATATATATATATATATATATATATATATATATATATATATATATATATATATAATTGTTAATCAAACCTCATAATTCACTCACTGCCAGATATGTTTTTGTTCATTGATGATTCCTTTTATGTCGGTGTAAAATTTGTCACGGAATCATAGGAGCACCTCAACAACTAAATTCCATGTTGTACATCATTGAGGTTGCTTAATTATATAGTCTTCCACAATTTACTTCTAATGAACCATAGATGGATGTTCAAATGATAGTGTTAAATTGAATGGGACATCTCTGCATCTCAATCTCCTATTGAACCATATGGATGGATCTTGAAAATATATACTATGTTTCTGTTTAGTGTAACTGTTTATTTGACATGTATTACTTTTCCGACCAAGGGAATGAGTTATATATGCTAGAGCCTACAGCAACAATTCGATTCACATTCTCTTTCCATTATTGAGCTTTTATTCACCACACAAGAGTTTACATTATCAGTATACAGTTCCTCATAGGTGGCAGCAAAAAATTAAAATCTCTGGGGCTGACAGGTTAATTACTGAGTATTACACAGGCAGTTTAAGGGAAGAAAGTGTGTTATCAAAAAAAAAAAAAAAAAAAAGGGAAGAAAGTGTTGCAGTTAACAGTTTTGATTTTCCCCTTTATCTCACCTCGCTCCGTCTAGTCCTATATATCTACTGACATCCATACACACACAAGTTGGTCATCATATATACAATGGAGACAATGGACGCCGCTACAAATATAAAAGGCTTGCAACACAGTAGCAGGTGTTGGGAACTCCCTTTGTACATCATATAAAGTCTGCAACACAGTTACTTGCATTCAATCTATTAGTTTCTACATCTTTTTTTTTTTTTTGTTTGTGTGTACATCTGCAACACAGTAGCATTGGCCTCCCATTCTATACATATATTTGTACATCTGCAAGAGAGGTGTTGGGAACTCAATTCATACATGTAAGTATTATTAGGAACTAATATATGTCATGTGGCAAACAGAGTGGACTGTGGAGCCGAGTGTATAGAATGTGGCACAGTACGTGCATGCAACAAAACATTCAGGTGATCTGGGCGTCTCCACTCTTGGTGCATACTGCCTTGGATCAATTGGAGAGGAGTAGTATATACTAGCTAGGTTTGGATGAGGAGGAAGGTGGTAGTGGTTTGTGACCAAATCAAAACATGAGATTCATGTATAACTGATAGTCTGTGTTGGGAATCCCAAGATAGCATGAGATGCATACATGAGATTAGTTTGTCTAATATATAGGTTAGAATGTGTCTACAAATCCAAATGATTTATGTTTAGATAAATGATGATGCAGTAGTGGATGAGAGATGTGTAGATCAGGACACACAAGCCATCTCGCCGTCATCCCTAGCACTTGCCGATGGCGATGCCCATTTCTATGTGCATGTACGGTGTAAGTTAAATTTGCCCTTAAGAGCATATGCTCCTACTCTCTGGACCACACGATACGCATTGTGATCCGTGCTAGCACATTTCTCAATGCACACTGCTCTGAGAAGTGTGCTATCACGGATCACAATGCGTATCGTGTGGTCCGCAGCGTGGGAGCACATGCTCCTAAGAGCAAAGAAACCGCTTCCTGCATGTACGTCTGTCTTCCCATGCCATGAAGAAAAGCAGCAGATGCAACTCAACTGAGCTGGAAACTAAATAAGGCACCCTGATGATCAATGTCGTCAACGATGACATTTGGCATGGGATGGGTCATGCATGAAACTCTGTTATCCTTATATTACCTACAGTGACCGGAGCTTGGAAGGAGGGCCAAAGATCTAAAATATAAATAATAATTAAATAGCTTCATGCATGATATGTATTTCATTCCTCCCATCACCTATGTAAGTAAATTTGTAATTTTGGACATCATCATAAGGTATCTACTACTGTGACTTTTATATACATGTTAAATGAAAAGGATTACATGCTCCCTCTGTCTTCAAAATTTGGGACATCATCAACCGGAGTACCCACCAATAACTGTTATATGTATCATTACACACTACCATATCATTTATAAACACATCACTATCTAATATTTATGTTTGCACCAACTTATTAATTTTAGGAAAATTAGTTATCTATATATATGGAACTTAGTCTTACATCTATGTTATGCGTAATAACAGCTAGAGGAGTTGGAATTTATCAAACCAAAAGGGGCAGTTCTATAGCTCCATCTTGTTGCATAAATTTAGCATAGCAATATGGTTACACACAGCTCATATATATGTGCTTCAATACAAACTACAAGAGCAATGGAAGTGATGAGACCAGTCCTTATATCTATAGGGTATCATGTAGGCATGAAAGGCGCCAGGAACTCAACTCTCATCAGATTGGTACAATACCAGACATGCTCATGCTAAACCATATGTGAAGCATGTCCCGTCAATGATGTCCATCGTGTGCACCCTGTGCTCCCATACCATGCAAAGCACAAGAAAGCTCATGTCCTGTCAACACTAGCGGCCATGGCGCATTTTGCGAAAAGAGTCTCACTATCTGCACCGGGCATGTAGGCATCTAATAACGCAGCGTCTATCGTGAATTCTTGGCACATATCCTGTAGCAAGGAATACTAGTAGTTTATAATCCTATAATTATATTGCGAGGAACATTATAAATTATGATATTTCAAACCAACTCAAATGCTGATTTTCTGGATTAGGAAGCACTTGTTCTCAAGAATCAAAGCACGCTTTTAGCACCTTAGCATTTACATGCATTGTTTATTTCTTCAATACAAAAGACATGAGTAATGGTAGCATGAAAAAATTATAAAATTCTTAATTACACGCAGTTTAAGATTTGCGATAATTCTTAATTATCACCAAATTACTAACATGTTGGATTCCTCGAGGTGACATCAATGGTTATTCATAAACCTGGGATAGCTGTGGGGTAGGCTTTAGAAGATGAAATACTCTCCTCAAACGGTACACAAATCTGTATGGGTAAGATCTATAAACTTCATATTTTTATCCAAGTCAAGAACATATATATTTCCATGTGAATACACCTAGAAAAATAAATGAGTGATGGCTTTGTATCAAAGAGTTAAATAAAAATAATAAATGACAGCATGTAGTACTAGCTAGCTAGTGTTTTAAATTAAATCCTTGTGCCAAGTCCAATGGACTAATCGATCTGAGTTTAGCTAGTTGGTACACGCCAATAACTAGCATGCATCACTGCACGATGCAATCTCACTCAAACATCACGATCTTATATATCTTTTACAATTACACAAAGTCACCCTCGCATGGGAAATCTACATATTCATTAATTAGACTGTTTTTGTACATATCGATCTTCAGCTTGTTTTTACCAGGCTACGCTACATATGTGTAGGACACCAGTAGCAGTTCTATTATTAGTGACAATAGATCGAGAAGAAAAAGTTCAGGAATATTTTGCCCATTCAACAAAGACAGTCCGTCAAATCCATTATTTTGCACAAACTATAACATGGCAACAATGACATTCCTTCACATATATGCGCACACTACAATATCAGCCTTGTCGCTGTTTCTTCTCAATTTTAATTAACTTTATTCGTCAAGAATTGTCAAGAATGTATTATAACATGTCCAACACATGATGAACAAACTTGTTTGGCTAGGCGTGTGACGGCAGCAAAGTAAAAGTTGCAATCTTTGGCTAACATGAACTTTACAATTGCAAAATACATGGTTCGTAGGCTATATATATATATATATGGACTTCACTAACGCCTGCGCATGCAGGCGGAAGCCGTTCCGGCCTGCACACACCGCCCGACGCGATTTCCTTTGCCCCCGCCTCCCAAGAACTGTCGCGCCGGTCCGCCACGCCCACGCCGGGCCGGGCGGTAGGGTCTCGCCGGAGCCCGCGAGACCCTACCGCCCGGTGGCGACCACCTTCTTCCTCTTCCTCTTCCCCCTCCCCTGCCCCCTCCCGCATGCATCCATCACAAAGTCCGGCGAGCTCCGCAGAAGTCCGGGCATAGCGCCCCCGCCCGACCTGGCCCGACCGCCCCCTACACCGCCAACCGCACCTAAGCCGCCCATCCACCATTCCCACCGCCAGTCCTACCTGCCTCCCCGGCCGGCCGACGAACTATACCCCACCGAGTTGGAGAAGATGGGGGAGAGTTCGCCGGAACCCTAGGGGCGTTTGGCGGCGCAGCCATGGCGCGGTGGTGGTCCGGGAGAGATCGCTGGCGTTGCGCGGGCGGCGGCGGGCGGGCACGCCGGCACAGGCGCTGCCTCGGCGGGGCGCCGCTCTCGTGGGGGGCGTCGGGTCGTGGTGAAAGTGCCGGGAGAGCGGGAGAGTGATGAGTGGTGGACCCGCCAATTAGCAAATGAGTGGTGAGGGATGTGTGTATTGCGCGCATGCGTGCGCGCATGCAGAAAGTAGTATTTAGGTATATATATATATATATATATATAGTAAAATAGTCCATCATCAATAGTTTGGGGTTATATAAAATTATTCCTAAAGTTCTTAATTACCACATTAGCATGAAGTTCAACCAAAACCTCATCCAGCATACATATATTGCTAGCTAATAGTGGCTTAGACATCTAAAACAAATTATTTTAATATATATTAATTTGGTTATATGTAAATTTCAACATAATTGATTAAACTAGTCAGATTGCTTTCAAATGCACGGGCAAATTATGTTGTATATGATAAGATATATATTTGCGCATGTCTCGTCATCATCATCCAAGGAAATCATTTTGCTAAGGTATCATTCATCTCGGTCAGATTTTTTCCTGGTCAACTGGAATCTTTAATAGAAAATGTAGACAATCGTAACTAGACAAGTGTACTTCTTCCACTTTAAATGTGTTTAATTTGTTGCCAATTTCTAATAATATATTTTTTCATTGGCATGTGGTTTTATATATAGGAGACCTTATTTCCCATCTACACTACATAGTTGTCGTTCTGTCTTAGTTTGGTTCATGACAATAACTGGCAAAGTTTAGGAATTTACACACACTACACACCATTGCATATATAAGGAGCGACAATACAAATAAGTAACTATATATTCATTCAGCAACAATGTGATGAATGAGACAAGACAAGTCATATTTCAAGTGCATTTGCGAATGGCTAACACCTAAATGGTTGGTCCAAGATACACACCAATGCAATATAGTATATAGGCATGAGAGACATTGGGAACTCTAATCTCACCACACTAGTACTTGAACCTTGCTTGTCATTGCTGATATGTGCGTTTAACAAGTGACACACCTGTAGGAGCCTATCCTATTGTAGCCTGGAATATACGTTGCCTCTCAGCTCAATGGCATCAAGCGCATGCGCCATGTGCTCCTCTAGAACGTCAAAAACCACCATGCGTGGATGTAAGATAGGTATGTCAATGATAGTTGCAGTGGCATCTTTAATTTGTGGCATTGATGATTCATCCATACATCGATCATGGTTCCATGATGGACATTGGACAGTGACGTTCAGTATTCTGTATTGAAACAAAATGGCTTACTGCACAGTGCAATTCTATGATGGCGCAGCTGAGGGGCAGGTGGAGGGGGCGCACCCTCTTCACGATGTAGCCGTGCTGCAAGGTTCTGGACCTTCTGGATCACGATGTTGCCCCTCTCCTTTTTGATTTGTTTGGGATGCACTTGATCCGACAACGGCATGGTTATGGGCCTAGAACTGGTGGCCACCCAAGGCTAACCTCTGAATGGATTCGACATATGTTGCTGTAGTATATATGTGTGATTAATTGAAGATCAGACGCCTAATTGCATTATTGTTTAGTATGTGACCCAACCTTATGTTACATGCTCATGGACTAAGAATATAGAATGAGCCATTCCACCATTACGTGTCGCAATGCTGGACAGATCGATCTCAGCAAGGCTGTCATGCCCTTCGTTCGTGCACGCCCACTGGGAATTGACCCTTGGCCAAGGCCTATATTTGGTTGCAATATGGCAATTTTGGTTGCAACTGGAATCAATTGCAACTAAGTCTTTTGGTCGACAGATGGTTGCAATTGGAACAATGCAATAGCCTCAAGCAACCACTTGATGTTTGGTTGCAACAGATCTAGCGCTATTGCAACGAACAGCAAAGGCTATTGTAACCAATACTTGGTTGCAAGA
Source organism: Hyparrhenia diplandra (assembly GCA_015847255.1). NCBI lineage: Eukaryota > Viridiplantae > Streptophyta > Magnoliopsida > Poales > Poaceae > Hyparrhenia > Hyparrhenia diplandra. The sequence goes on from JADLZK010007185.1 coordinate 61,407, forward strand.
TCAAATATTGCAACGAACAAAAAGACTAATACAACCAATACTTGGTTGCAAGAACAAATATTGCAACGAACAAAAAGCATAATGCAACCAATACTTGGTTGCAAGAACAAATATTGCAACGATTGGATTGGTTGCCTAAGGTTCTATTGCGACGAACGAATGTGTTGCAAGAAAAAAATATTACAACGAAAAGAATGTGTTGTAATATAGAAGTATTGCCACGCCAAAACTACGTGGCAATAGATCATAAGGTTCTAATGCAACGAACTAGTCTTCGAGGTAATATATGAAAGTTGCAACTAATTCGTGTTGATGGTAATAGAGGGCACTTGCAACAAACAATTGTTGGTGGCAATAGATGATATGGTAATGCAACGCGATAAAGTTCGTTGTAATAATGCATATTGCAACCAAAATCAATGGTTGCCTATTATTCATTCAAGCAACGAGAGGAATTTTAATAGCAGTTTTTATATTATTTTCACAGCATGCACATCACATATAATAACTGATACATTCATTAATTTAAATTGTCTCAAACCAAAGCAACACAAAATGACAATAATTCTGCTTAAAAGAACATGACCACAACTAACAAAATAAAGACACCATATTTAACTAAGTTCACAACATTGTTTAGCATATAATAAATCGATCCAAATATGTGTTCGCTGGTTGCTCCATCGCCCATCAGCTACACCATCCACAGATAAGCATCTTTGTAACTTGTCATTCTTGTTGGTACCGGTCATCACCATTAAACCGTAGAAGCTCTCTAATTGTTTTGGCTGTTTGAGTTTTCTCTGCGTTTCATGAAAACATATATGATTAAATTCATGGAGTAATTAGCAATCATAGAACAAGAGCAATTGAGATCAAACAATTCCAAGCACATTCATGGAGTAACTAAAAGAATCACTAGTGAAATGTGTAGGTGGCTAAAAGCTTGCGATGTTAAATTATTAGACAAAGCTCCATACTTTCCTAGGCTCCTATATATTATAGTCAATTTTTAGATTTATATAGCTGCCAGCCAACACAGGTTCCTTACTTTCCCACAATTCAACCAGTTGGGATCACATATATAAATCAAATGTTCAAGCAAAATACCATCAAGCTGTGAATCCGTCTTGTGCCACCACGAATGGATGTTGACTTTCGGCCAAGAATGAGCACATAGGTGTTCCTGAAATCAAACATGCTTAATACTTGAATGACAATGTAGCAACCAAGACTGTCACACAAGCATTCTATGAAAAAAAACAGAAGTTCACTTTAAGATATCACAAAAAAAAATTAAGGCACACTAATCTAGCCAATATATGGTTGTCTCAATGTTCAGCTAGGTATTTTTGCAAACTGTTTAAAAGGGGAAGTGAGAACTCAATTGTTTCACACAAAACAGTGAACAGGTATAGGTCAGAGTTGTAGAAAATTTAATCAGAGAGCAACTATTCATAATCGATATTAGGATGGCATCATTAACCAAACATTTTGTTCATATAAAATTGACAAGGTACCCAAAACAGTGAACAGGTTGTAGAAAATATAATCTGAGAGTAACTATTCATAATCGATATTAGGTGAAGCAACTACTGCATATTTAAAGAGGATAAAAAAAACATATCGTCCTAACATAGCTAAAAAAATTAAGCAACTAGTTCATGGAACAGACAACTAATAAAAGCGCCTTTTTTTATGAGCAAGGCAAAAATAGCACAAGTCCCTTGGAACTTCATCTACAGCCTGGAAATTACAGAGGCACAAAACAAAGTGCCCATGTTCATCAATGATGCAGGAAGCGCAACTAGATGGTACTTATGCAGCAGTTCCTTGATTCCTATACTTCACACTGAAAGAGATAAACTGAGACCACAGAAATCAATGGTTTCAATTCAAATATTGTTTTTCCAACATCCTAAATCAAATATTAAATTAATGCAAACTGTATGGGAGCTTGTTAAGTCACAGCAATGAGGTAAAAAGTATTTTCTACCTAGTACTTGTTGCCTCAAGCTTGCTAGCTTGCTTCTTCCCTGTTAGTCAGAACATCGACACCAAACACGTGCGCTGCCTGCAGTGTCCCAATCCCTTTTCTTTTCCCCAAACCAATCTCTGTATTCTTTTGGTTTTTTTTGGCCATGTTGTTTCAAATCTTGTGGCCTGCAGTAGCAAAGGCAACTGTGTAAGCATCATGTTTGGACATATAAAGATGCCATATACATACTACATGAGTTAACCTGAATAACTGAAAGAATCTTTTTCGTATCAACATTATCATTATCTTATAACCAGGTAAAAAACTGTGATATTATTATAATGGTATGTTGCATCGCAGGAGCATATGAAATTACAGACATAATTCTTAAGGCTATTGTTTAAGGATTGTCTATGTGGCATCCGTAAATTAAACTGAAAAAGAAAGGGATTTAGGAAACGATGTGTATGAAGAAATCAGATCTACATGTTATTGGTTAAGGATCCTTCCATGTCATCAGATCTACATGCTAGTAGGGTAACCGGTGACAACTAGACTATGTGATAGCAAACATAATCTCAATCAGTTATGTCTTTACGGGGGCAATGGAAACAATCTAACACAGAAAGGTAAAAAAAAAGAAGGCGGAGGGGAAACCAGAACAATAAGTTATGCCTGTACATCTAGGTGCATCCTGGGTGTGGCGCTGGCTGCAGCTGCGTGCGGCCTGCCACCAACCGGCCAAGCCGAGGGAGGATTGGAGGCCACTCCGCAGCCGCCGAGGTCCAGGCCGCCGCGTGGTCGAGGGGCACCGCCCCTATGCCGTGCCTCTCCGAATTTGTTCGGCAGCCGCAGTCGAAAGTGCAGGCTCATGCCGCCGGAGGGGCCGCCCGCGCCGCCGGAGGGCCGCGCCGCTGGGGGCCTCGTTGGTACCTGCCTGCAGCCCGCGCCGCCAGAGGAGGGGAGTAGGAGTTGTGAAGGACGGTGTGAGGGAGAAGAGAGAGTGAGGAAGCTAGGGTTTCGACGCCGGATGACAAGAGAGCGCTAGTTTTATCCCCCATTTCGCGTAGATCCGAACGTTTAACATTGATCCAACGGTGAGAAGCGAGTATCCTCCGATGTGGGCTGAGACGGGCGAATGGCTGATGGGCTTAAATATGGAATTGTTTCGTCCTTTTACTGTCCAAAATAATAATTTAGTTTTTGTTGTTCCTGTTATCGATAAATGGATAAGGCACCGCGTGTGAGCAACGTAAAAATATCCAAATTCAACTAATGGTCTCTTGAGTTAGAATAAAAATCATAAAAATATACTTTGGTTGATACATGTCATTGAAGCCAATACCTTGGAGTTAGACAAAAAAAGTCATTTATTTGCTAGGGACAACATGATTTGATGTATAATATTTGAATAAAAATCAAATGATTTAAACAAAGTGGCATTATACATTGTTAGCAAATGGATATATCCCTCACGTTTTTTTGAAGCTAATATCGTAGAGTTAGACCAAAAAAATCATATGTTTGCTATGGGAAACTTATAGTTCTATGGTAATTCAACAAATAATTACAATAATAACTAAATTTGGTCACAATTTTTTTCAAATTGACACAACAACATATTTTAGGTCCATAAGCATCTCATAAAAAAATTATGAAAATTTAATAAAGTAGCACTATGCTTCCATCACAAATGCAATTATCTCTCTCGTATTCTTAATGAAGTGTGAGACGTATGTATTCTAGCAAAATAGACAATTTTGGGATTCTAAATGACTTGAAACAACAATTTCATCAACAACAAAATTAGCCCAAACCCTGACCATAGTGAGTAGATCCTCCAACTATACCCATATAGCTAGCTCTTAAGGGCACCCGCAATGTGTGAGCAGTGACAGAGCTTGTAGAATAAATAAGTAGGTGCTAAACTGTGTGTTGTCATGGTAATAAGAGCTATTGCTAATAAGAGCTAGCCTGTTGAATAAGTTTAAGTTGGCGTAGAGCCAATAACCATTACGACAGGCAAATTACCCATATACCCATTATGAGTCTTTCATGTCCCTATATGATATATGGTAATAACACCATATGTCAGTGATACTCATGTACCCATTATGAGCCCATTATGTCTTCTAGAAGATAGGAACTATATAGGTGTACACTTTCTAGAAGGTAATACTTAGAACCCTAACTAGCTCTTAAGGGCACCCGCAATATGTGAGCAGTGACGGAGCTTTTCAATATAGAATATACTAGCTGATTAGAGTTGAAAAAGAGACGATAGATGAACTACTAGCAGAGGCAAACGGGCGGGGGCCATGACCTCGTTTGGCCACCATGAGGCTAATTAATAAGAACAAACGGGTGGGTTCATGCAAAGAGGAGAGACTACAAAAGATACAAATTCAAGTTTATATAATTAAAATATACCATAGGACAAAAAAAAGAGAGAGAGAGAGCCAAATTTAGAATGTGATTTAATAGGGTAACTGTTAATATAAAAAATATGGAAAATATGAATTAAAAAATTGCTATGGGCTATAGGTATAATGAAACATGGATGTCTCACACATATCCGTGTCACCTAGTGAGAGGTGCTCATTCTTGTTTGAGATGTATAGTATCACTTTTTTTTTCAAATCATTTCAAAATTTAATGAGATGCTTATGGAGACACATTAAAACTTTCCATAGGTTTAGGTTTTACATAGGTTTAGGTATGTATCTAAACATATATTATTTTATCTAATTATCTATATATATGACAAGATTAATGTACCAAGAAATCTAAAACAAGATTATAATTTGGAATAAAGCGAATATTAGAGAGCACATGAAGAAATATTCATAAACTTTTTATTTGCCGCTCCTGAAATACAAACTCACTACCAAATAGAAATGCATCTACCGAGTCCTAAAAACCAGGAGCTTCATTTTCCTTTTTTTCATTTCCCGGTCAGTTTCCCTCCTAAAAACTCACTACCAAATAAATAAATATTGAAATAAAAATAGGCTTGGTGCGCGCGCGTTTGGAGGCCGAAAAATTGGCTTGGCGCGCAAGGCCGGCGAGCTGAAAAATTGGTGCTTTGTGCGCTACTGTTTGACCGCCAAAAAAATCCACACACGAGTCTAAATACTCATATCTCATTCTAGCCAGCGACGGGCCACCCCAAACTCTAAATCCCACTCCCCCAAAGCGCCGCCGCAATGGAGAATTCCTCCTCGACGCCTGCGCCGCCGCCCTAGGGCCCTCACCAAAGGTGGCGCCGCCGCCGCCCCTAGGGGCCCTCCCCAACCGCCCCCAAGGGCCACCGCCCACCGTCGCCGCCGCCGCGCCCAGGAGCCGCCTCCCCACACCCGCCACCACCACCACCAACGACGGGGCCAAGCCGCTCCACTGCCGCCGGTATGACGAGGTGCCCTCTCTCTCCCGATCTCCCTTTGAGATCTATTTTCCCAAGCTCAAATCAGACTGGCTTCTTCTGGATGATATGTTGTCGGAGAACATGGCTTGCACGATCTGGAACGTCACAATGGAGACACCGGAGATCACTTGGTTTATGTGTGATTACTGCCACTGCTGTAATCCTGTAGTTGGCTAGGTATCTGGGTGAGCAGCATACCTGCGTGCTGTGAACTATATGGTTCCTGTTTGTATTACCTAATTAGCACCATGGAATGTTGTAGAGTTTCGGATGGAAATTTTGACTAGATTCTCAACTGCCATTTTGACTAGAGTTCTTCTCCGAGTCCTGTTCCACTGAATGGTATTAACGAGACAAGCGAGATTTATTTCCTGAACTTTAAATTTGTGTCTTCTCCCTTTTTGCAACGCAAATATGCGTTGCTAAAAGTCTATATATATGCGTTGGCAGGGGTCTATACCAACGCATCTAATATGCGTTGCTTAAAGTGGCGTTGTAAGGATCTATTACAACACTTATTTATGTGTTGGTAAGTCATACTAATAAACGTTGCAAAGTTGCAACGCATAATCGTGGGGTATAACAACGCTTATATGTGTTTGCACAGGCCATGGACGAACGACTTCAATGGTTTGTTGCAACATATAGATTTAGTTTGCTGGAACACTTATATGTGTTGGAAAGAATAAATAATGTAGTGCATTCATTAATATCACAACGAATTAATTTATAAAACAATATAGATCAAGATCATGCTCGTAAAATTTAACGAGCAATGCAAGACCATCCAACACATAGGAAATAAGCATACTTAGCAATATATTATGAAGAAATTGTTGCATTACAATGACCATCATCCATATAATACATGACACAATTTTTGTTCATAGTAGAAGTTCCTATGGTAGTAAAATATAAACATAAAGGGATCCCTCTTGAAATGCTAGCGGCTATCCTTTTTTCTCCTTCCTTCAGTTTAGTCTAGCATTCTGCTGATGTCTGATCATTCATTTATCTTCAAGACCTACATATGAAAGTTGGATTTCATTAATATGAAAATTAGAAGTAAAATCAAATTGGGATAATATGCGGTTTTAAGAGAGGTGTCTTATACACTAGCATCATGTATACGATGAACAGATATATACGAGTAAAACCATGGACATTGAATATATGATGTATAATTTCATTCAGTGTTATCAAAGTGACCATATACCTGTGTCTAAAGTTCTTGTACCACCTAGACTAAGGACGCCATGGTTTTAGATGGTCACAAACTGATGACTACAGCATTAATACATTCAGGAGGTCTGCCAAAATAACACTGAATTAACAGAATACTAATGGATCAGCTCAGAATATAGAAATCAGGAATGTGTAAACAAAAAAAAAAAAAAAAAATCATCTTAAATCAACAGAGAGAGCTGATCGAGAAACTCTTTAGCAATATTAGGCTACAAATAACAAATAGTCAATCCCAAAGTCTCAACTAAGTTCACTGACAGAGCAAATTATATATGATTAATATGATACGATTTATAGTGAAATACTTATAACAGCTAATACTTTAGCTAGAATAAATTTAATAAATGTGAGATAATAAACAGATTGTAGGTACAAAAAAAACAAAATCTCACACAGGAGGGGCTTACCTGATCCAAAGTAGGGAGAGGGGTAGTTATGGTTGAAAGCACTACCAGCACAGCGTCCTGCTCTGGCAAATGCTAGCCTGCGCCACCAATTTATTGCACAAATATACTATGATTTGACTTGCAGAAATCTGGTCTAGTATTAGGAGTTTAAAGGGGAATTTCACATTTCACCAGATTAGGAAGCGGAATAGATATTAACCAGATAGTTGAATCCTTAGTTAAGTCATCAACTGTTCCTTCTGCAGTATACGGATACCGTTAAATGCTTATTTAAGCATGAAAAGCACCAAGGAACTTATAAAACTCGTACAAAGAAGTGCCAAATATATTGCCAATGAAACATCAAAGATATCTTTATGAAAGAAAATAGTATACTGACAAGTCCAGTAAAATACAGTGAGACCAAAATTAGCTATAGCATAAAAGAGAAATCAGGATTAAAAAAATTAAACATACCATTTCAGGCTGATTGCTAAACGATAAGTCCAAAGCTTATAGCAGCAGTAGGTCTTCAAACTAAATTGTCAAGCAATCCTATAAGGAATGGACAGCGAGTTGAAATGGTTAGCGTTTTCACTAATAGTAGAAAAAGTGTAGATTAATTATGCATCAGAGTCATGCATTTAGATAGGTTCTTATAATTTCTGGCACAAATCGAAAAGAATCATCTGAATGTCACCATAATTGGATTAGTTTATCTGATACAATAAACAACTAAATGGAGTAGTCTATTAAATGAAGAACGACACCACAATGTTGATGTCGTATAAATTATCCATATTTGTACCTTACCAAACACATTCCAGGTGAGAAAAAAAAACCATTGGGGATCTGAATAAGGTGCACCAAAATTCAAAAAACAGGTGATTCTCGTATAGATGCAAAACGCAGGGGATCGGGATAATACCTTAGGGATGTGATGTAGAGAGGCGAAGTTAGAATAGCGGTCTGCACTGCGATCCAACCACCAGCCCCCTCCTTCAATCTCCTCGATCCTGAGATTGGAGGGGAGCGCCACTCTGCAGGAAGATGGTGATGCAGATTGCAGACAGGATCGAAACTAATGCTGACGGCAGGTTGTTGACCCGAAGCCCAGGAAGTAGTGGCCAGGCTGCAGGCATCGGGAGTGCTGACGACGAGTCTTGCAGTCCGCCGGAGCCGCTGCCGCAAGACCAGAGGATGAATTGGGGGGGTGTTGAATCCATAGCTTGCGGGCAGCGGTTGCTGTCGCATCTCGTCCTCCATGGGCATCGACGTTGCCGGCCCTTTGGCAGTTTCCGCTGCGGAAGACAAGGCCGCGTGCACAGGCGGCTGCGGCGGGATACATGTTGGCGCCGGAGATGTGGACAACGGAGGAGGGCAGGCGGAGACATGCACATCGTGGTGGGGAGGCGGCGGCGGCAGATGCGTGAGACTTTTTTTATTTTTTTGGCAGATGCGTGAGATGGAAGGGAAGAACTGGGATTTGGCGACTGGGGGTAGTTTTTCTAGCCTGGGAGTGGGGGAAAGTGGGCGCGTCGAACGAACAGCAACGCATCTTATTTCCGTTGCAAGCCATGCGTCGCCCAAAGGGGGTTGGTGTTGTAGTGATCGACTAAATAAACTACAAACCATATTTCTCATGTACAGATTACAACTGATCCCAATATTGTTTTGGTCTGAAGCAAATGAATCATCAAGGTTCCTTTTTTTGTCTTGTTTCAGATGTAGGGAGGGATTGGAGATGATTCCTCTTATGCCAATCAACTTGGACAACAACGATGGCCATTGACTAGCCTTGTATTGTGTGGTGAGTCGAAGCATGTGTGCTTTTAGTTGTACCCAGGATAGGTGAGCAACTATGATATGAGCAGCTTTGATGTTTCATTTCATCTTGTGCTGCAGCCATCGGTTTTTTTTTTAAAAAAAAAAAACTTTATAAAGTAAACTGCAATTGTGGCCCTCAATATTGCAATTAGTGTGTTCCTCTTTGTAAATATATTTTTTGTTACCCATGCTTTTATGCATATTTCTACTATCAGTAGAACTGCATGCCTCATAATTTTAGTTAGTTCGAACTTGCTTATTTATCTAGTGCCAACAAAATGTTTATTTGCAGCTGGCCCATCAAGCTCCTCAATGAAAGCAATTACATGCTAATTTATCTAGTGCCAACAAAATGTTTATTTGCAGCTGGCCCATCAAGCTCCTCAATGAAAGCAATTACATGCTAATGAATATTACTTGAGCTAATTTGTTTACATAAGGATATTTACAGGCTGCTACTCTGCAAGTGCCATGCGTCCAGCACTTGGTGCTGTTTCCGGCGCCTAACAAAAAAGATTTTTTTTTGTTTCCTTAAATTCATGTGTTGCAATTTTGTTCTCACTATAGAAAAGTGTTTTTCTTTGTTTCTGAAAAAATGCTAACGATGCTTCTGGTGTTCTAATTATCTGTCATGTTGTCATATGTTCATTCACCTAAAACAGTGTTACTGTAAGTTTTCAAAGTTTGTTATGCTGCAGTCATAATAGCTATAGATCTTGTAGTTATGAATACATGTTTAATGTTTATGAAATAATATATTTTCATATATGTTGCATGCAGGACTGCAGGTGACAGCTAACTGCTAGTTGCTATTATAACACCCTCAATTTACAATAAGGTAAATTGTTTAACAAGTCCCTCAATGCATCTGTCAGCATTACATTTGCTAATATTGGCACATACACACATGAGGTCTTGCACAGGTTGACATCACAATAATATATATCTATTGTCAGAGTAGATAGCAGCCTGTGCCACAATTAACTTGCAGCTTTGTGTGAATTCCACCAATGTTACATTCATACAAAAGCACAGGTTGCCCCATTTTTATCAAGTGTGTGCAATTTCTCCTGTAAAGTAGTATTTCACAAAAAAAGGAAAGAACATCAAGTTTTGGCTTGCTAGTTGGGAACTAGACGTGGTTGAGTATTGTCGTGGTTTCATTCAGTGAAGATTACATGCCAAAGTAATGCTTCAGAAAATTAAGCACTTGGACTGCAAGACTAATTTAGATAATGATCTGTGCATTTAGCTTACTTGATGCTAAAACAAATGTCATTCTTTCTAGGAAACTAAGGCATTTCGAATGGAGCTAACAAGTGATGGGATCGTCTTGAAATCACCCTTTGCTGATCAAGTGATGGGATTGCTGATCAAGTGCTTCATTTTGTATCAAATTAGCCTAGGATGTGTGGAAACAATGTAGTGTCGGAAACTTGTTAGTATTTTAGTACTACGTGTGTCATGGAATTTTATACTGAAGGTTGAATCGTGTTTGATGGATGATAAATGCATAATTATTATTGATCTTGTATTATATTGTTTAAAATTATTGGTGGTCCAAATAAATAAGCAGAATAGACACATGGCAATAGCTACAAAAATTTGGAAGCAAGACCATTTGTGGCAAAAGATAATTCAACTTATCGCAACCCATATTTTTTTATCTCAAAGAGTCGTGCCAATATAGGAAGCTCCACATGTTGCAACCGACTAGAATTGGATCTGCACACACAAAAAAGAGAGAAAGAGACGATGCTGGTAGAAAATTGAGCAACATCATAAGTTCCTTTGGCCATGACTATTATATATTATGTCTATGTTTATGGTCATCATATACAATTGCATGAGACAAACTATCAAAAAATTCTTGCCGTCTGGTTGTATTTAAGTGCATCCCTTAAAAAGAACCGTGGGCACTATACTAGTTAGGTTAGGACTAAGAAAAAACTGTTTTTTTTCTTCTCATCATCATGCGCCGGTCGGGCTGGGTGGGCTAGGCCTCTTTTTTTTACCTAATTTTTTCCTCATGCGTCGGTGGGCTGGGTTTTTTCCTTTTGTTTTGTTTTTCTTCAAATGCGCAAGTGGGCTTAATTAAGTCTTCAACTTTTTTTCTAGTGCAACCAAAAATAGTCTATTGAATTCACATAATTCATTGGTGGCAATAGAAGCTCATTGATACAACGAATTGTTTTTCTGGATGAACGGGCATATGAGATATCGCAACAAAGGTTAAGTTTTTAGACAACGACATTTCATCGTGGCCATAGGCATGCATAATCGCAACTAATTAAATATTCGTGGCAACAAACACAGTTCTATCCCAACAAATTGTTTTTGGATGCAACAGGCACATGAGCTATCGCAACAAAATATAGGTTTTAGACAACGTTATTTCATCGCGGGCCACAAGCATGTATAATCGCAACCAACTAAATATTCGTGGCAACAAACACACATCTATTGCAACGAATTGTTTTTCTGGATGCAACAGCACATGAGCTATCGCAACAAAAATTAAATTTTAGACAACGTAATTTTATCGTGGCCACAAGCATGCCTATTCGCAACCAAATAAATATTCGTGGCAACAAACATACATCTATCGCAACACTAAATTGATACTATCGCAATGCTCAAATAGTTGTGGCAATAGGTACCCATAAAAGCAACCACAATTTTCACCGTGGCATTAACACTAACCTATTGCAAGGAATGTTTCAATAGATGCAACCTAAATTTTTGGTGGCCATAAGATCTAGATATCGCAACCAAAAAAAAAATGTTGGTTGCTATAGAACTAAATATTGCAACCAAATGTTTGGTGTTGCGTAAAAAATGGTGCTCTAAGGGTCAATTCCTAGTAGTTGTTGCCCACTATGCCGTCGTGCCAATTTGGGTTGGATCATATGGAGCGTTGCTAATGATAATGAAACGGGCACAGCAGCTTGTTTCTAGAGAGGCGGGGAGGGGGCTGAGGTTGAGAGATGGGGTGGCATTGCATCAGGGACAAATAAAGGAGTGCGGGAGGATGTGTTTGGTGGGTTAGGTCTTTAGTCCTGTTATTATATAATTGTGGCCAGTTTTTAGCACCGTTCAAGTACCAAACCAGTTTTTAGTCCTGTTATATAATCGTGGCCACTGGTCAACCATTTAAGTAATAGTAGTGATGTCTGCCAGTATATATGATTTCCATGTATCGAACCCCAGACCACTCATGCAAAAGACAAATTGACACACCGCTGCAAGGATGCACCTCAGTAGCTGCTATAATATGGTACCTACATCTACACTGCAGTTGGGCATGAGAGGTGTCTGGAACTCATAAACTTGTTATTTACCCTGTGAGTGATGTGTTGGAGTACAAGTTCGCGCACCTTTTCTTGATTACTTTCCTTCCCAGGCCTAGCAGCTTGGACAGCCGCAATGTTCACTGGAGGTTAGAGGTGCATGTCAATGTGGCAACTGTCCCAACACAACTGCCAACATAGGATCTGGCAATACTCCACATCAGAGCTGCAATAACCTACTCCTCAGGACGACATTGCAGGAAGCTTGTGCGTGAGATCAAGGACTACAGTGCAGTAATAGCGAAAGTTTGGGAATTTTCCCAACCGAAGATATCTTCTTTTTCTCCGGGTTCCTGTCCAACCTTCCCCTGCTGCACATCTGTTGCACTCAAAGTTGTGTCTCTCCGGTGCTCCTAATTGATGCCCTGAAATAATGGATGGCAGGAGGAGTGCCTCCAAAGCTGTAAGGTGTGCAGCAGTACTGTAGGGTGCCAAAAGCCTCGCCCATTGTTTGTGCGCTTAAGCATGGTACTTGGGTCACAAATGCAACTTGAAGTTGCTTGAGTCATGATCTTCATCTTTACATTTAAACCAAACATATAGAAAACTTATTTTGTTATTCAAAACCAATTTTATATATATGCTCCTTATTTTCAAATCACTACTCATAGTTGTCTCCCGTAGTTGGGTCTGCGGCAATGACAACAAAATTTTAGGAATTTTATCCTGCAATACTGGTCGTCCCGACCGTGTCATGATCCAGGAGTTAGGGGCCTGGGAGGACGGGCCCGACGGGCTCGAGGGGCGCCGGGCGCCGCCCCGGGCTCGCGCGCCCCCGCCGCCCGTCCCCTCCCTTCCGCGGATTCTTCGGCAACTAATCCGGAGAAAAAGGAGGAAATTATCTATCTAGGATTATCCTTAGGTGTTTTGGTGTGCAAGGGGCTATCTCATCTATAAGGGAGACCCTTATTAGGAAATAAATAAATAGGACCTGCTTGTAAAGGTATTCCAATCTATAAGGAAACCTTTAGAGAGATTGCTTGAGATACAAGTCCCAATAGCCGGGCTATATAAGTAAGGGGTCTGTAATCTTTCGTGGTAACAAGCAAATAAAGAAATTATTCCAATCTCTCCCGCCTCTCCTCCCCCTCCTGCCCTCGCGCGCCCGCGCCTCGCCCGACGCCGCCGCGCCCGCTCGGCCTCGCGGCCAAGGCGCCGCCGCCGGCCGCCCGGTCGGCGTAGCGGCAACCGCCGCCCCCGCCCGCCGCCGCCACCGCCCGGCTCCATCCTCTCCTCCCATTCCTCAATCAAGGTGTCAATTCCGGCCCAATCTAGCCGGAATCTGACAGCTGGTATCCGGAGACCACTATGATCCACCCACCACCATGGACGCCGAATCGAAGACGCTGCTGAAGAACTTGACGAACGAAGTCGTCAAGGTCCACAGCAGGATCGACCAGCTCGACGAGAGGATCACTATCTTCACCGGCAATGATCCTGCAGAACTCAAGCGCCAACAACAGCTACGCGACATCGAGAACGAGATGCGGGCGATGTTCCAGAACGCAGCCAAAGATTTCATCAAAAAGAAGACAGATGGCAAGCAGAACCAAGATAGTCAGGTAACCTCAGATGATCTGAATAATTTGATGAAGGCTTACCTGAAGCCACAGATTGCGCCAGCCGGATCATCAGCAGCAGGGGCGCATGTGCCGCCCCCCACCTCCACCTCCAGCTGACACCTTCCCAGGCCTCGCTCCTCGTCTGCACAAGCTGTCCTTTCCCACCTATGATGGCAAAGAAGATCCCCTCCCGTGGATCAACCGCTGCGAGCAATTCTTCAGGGGACAAGGTACGCCGGCCACAGAACAAGTTTGGTACGCCTCCTATCATCTCACAGGAGGAGCACAACAATGGTACATGAGGCTGTCCCAGGAGAAACCGGTGGCAGATTGGGCGAGCTTTGCCCAATACGTCAACGAGCGCTTTGGCCCAGCTGAACGGCGCAATCCGCTGGGTGAGCTGGCATCACTGAGGAAGACAGGCATAGTTGATGAGTACACGGAGCTGTTCCTGGCGCACGTGGCACGAGTAGGCCACCTCGACGATAAGCAGCAGGTCAACATCTACACAGCAGGCTTGGGCGAACCGCTCAAGACAGACGTCGAGATGCAAGATCCAAAGGACATGGAAGCAGCCATGTCTCTCGCCAGGGCCTACGAGCGACGCCTCGCCATCCTCTACAACACCGGCAAGCCAGCACAGTCAAAGGGCAGGGCCCCCGCACCCCTGTCTTTGCTGGCCGCCCCCCAGGCGCCACCTTCATCAGCAGCACCGACTCGGCCATTCAAACGGCTGACACCAGAGGAGATGACGGAACGACGCAAGGCTGGCCTCTCGCTTCAACCTGCGGACGAGCCGTTCTCACGGGGTCACAAGTGCAAGCACCTCTTCGACATCACGATCTTCAACGACTACAACGACGACACGACGAACGCCCCGCTGACGGACGTCAAAGAGGAGCCAGCTGATCTGAAGGTCCTCACTGGGGACCCCGACTCCCCGGTACGTGGTGCTCATTCTCTCTACCTCGTCGGTATGATATCAGGAACGGGCGTCAACATCATCGTCGACTCGGGAGCAACGCACAACTACATCGACCCCCGCGTGGTGACCACGGCAGGCCTCCGGACTCAGCCAGTGCGTGTGCTGATCACCACTGGCACCGGCGCCACGACTACATGCCGTGCCGCCACCTTTGACGTACCACTACGCCTCGACGCCAGCTCCTTCGACATCGACGCCTACGTCATGCCACTAGGCGAGGACGTCGACGTCATCCTTGGCATGCCTTGGCTGGCAAGCCTGGGACGCGTGACGTGGGACTTCGCGACCCACGAGCTCCAGTACTACCGTGAGGGTCGCCCGTCCACGTTCACTTCAGCTCCACCACCTCAACGAAGAGGCGCCCCTGGCCCCGGCCTCCTTCGGTCAGGCATCTTCGCGGGCATCCGTACACCGGCGACTCAACTTGGGAAACGTTCAAGGCATGCGACTGCCTTGGACCTCTACGACACATCAGCCGGCATCTTCGTCCAGCTTCGCCAGGCTACTTTGGAGGATCAGCGTCTACGTCGCATCGCCCTCGACGTCACCACGGGTGACGCTGCTCCGGCTTGGACGCTAGAGGACGGCCTACTGCTCTTCGACGGCCGCTTCTACCTTCCGGCCTCCTCTCCACTGCTGCCGAGTTACTGGAGGCCTTGCTTCAGGGCGGAGTTCGCAGGACGAACCTTCTTGCCTTGGGAGCTTATACGGCGGAGCCAACTTCAGCTGCACCAACCGCCATCCTCTTGGGCGGCATATGGCCACGGCGCCACCACGTCGGTCCTGCCAGGGTCGTCTTCCTCGACGGCATGGATCGCCTCTTCCTCACAGTCGACAACGTCCACATCAGCTACGATCCAGAGAGGGCCACGCACCAGCTATCACCTTCCCTCTTCGACGTCGGTTCCTTCATGTACGGTACGATGTTGAACTTGGTCGCTACTCCTCCTACTCGCCGAGACATCACTATCCGGGCGTCTACTTCCGCTCTTCGTCCACGCTCCACCCAATGAGCGCTTCTTGTTCCTGGAGAGCCCCCCTCGCGACATGGTGCAACAGGACCTCAATGTGGGCGTTCCAAGGGATCTCCTGCTGGCAGCCCGTCGTCGACAACCTTCGCAGCAGGTCGTGACATGCATCGCTACATCTACCACGGCTACATCGGCAACCTTCACTACCGCTTGAGTTCGACCCCAAGAGAACCGGGAGAACATGATCCTCGTGAACCCGGTGCAAGGTCGCCTTATGCCTTTGTCGAAGCCGATTCTCCCAGAGCAGCCATTCCCCCTCCAGCGCCACCGAATGGACCTTTATCCAGCGCGGGGGACGCGCCGATCGGAGAAGGGGAGATGTCATGATCCAGGAGTTAGGGGCCGGGAGAGGACGGGCCCGACGGGCTCGAGGCGCCGGCGCCGCCCCCAGGCTCGCACGCGCCCCCCCCGCCGTCCCCTCCCTTCCGCGGATTCTTCGGCAACTAATCCGAGAAAAAAGGAGGAAATTATCTATCTAGGATTATCCTTAGGTGTTTTGGTGTGCAAGGGGCTATCTCATCTATAAGGGAGACCCTTATTAGGAAATAAATAAATAGGACCTGCTTGTAAAAGGTATTCCATTCTATAATGAAACCTTTAGAGAGATTGCTTGAGATACAAGTCCCAATAGCCGGGCTATATAAGTAAGGGGTCCGTAATCTTCGGGGTAACAAGCAAATAAAGAAATTATTCCAATCTCTCCCGCCTCTCCTCCCTCCCGCCCTCGCGCCGCCCCACGCCCTGCCCGCCGCCGCCGCCGCCGCGCCCCCCGGCCAGCGCCGCCGCGCCCCGCGCCGGCGCGCCGCCCCCACCGCCGTCGCCACCGCCCCCTGCTCCATCCTCTCCTCCCAATTCCTCAATCAAGGTGTCAATTCCGCCCAATCTAGCTGGAATCGACACACCGTCATTTTTTTTTGAGGAATCGGGGAGGAGCCGGAGGCTCTTACCACCTTCATTTTGTTGCACAGATTCTAACATATAGTTTTGATCATATAATCTTTCAAAAGGCTCGATGAATCCCATTTTTCTGTTCCAGGGTCATGTTTTCTCTAACCTCGTTCTTTATTATTTCTCTACTGCAACTACGATCTTCTTTGTTTATTAATGGAGAATTGGGGCAGCCCCAGTTCAAAAAAAAAAAAAAAAAAAAAAAGATTTCTATATATAAATGGAGCCCATGACTTGAACACCACATGTGGATGCAGAAGCTGGAAGCAGCAATTGTAAGTGATTTCCTATAGTAGAAGCCTAGCTAGAATCGTCAATGACAGGGTGATGCAACCAAAGTCTCCAAGATGACCTAGTTCCACGTGCGCAGTGTGCTGAGTGCCAAAACCGAACACACCTAAGCAAAATTAGAATAATAATAATTTTTATAGTAGTATTAATTTATTAACTATGTGAGACATGTGAAACTTCATAAAAACTTCATATGCATTTATTAGAAAATATTTGAGAAGTGAATATATGACTCATCTTAATGTTACAATTGGTTGGTTACAATGAATGTAAGCTTCTATGGCCATCAGCTTTTTATGTAAAAGGATCCTTTCATGGCTGTCAGCTTTGGCCAGCTATTATTTTGAATCCAGTGAACCTTCCCCCAATTAAGCGCTTTATGTTGAGTATTTCCCATCTGTAGTCCATTTCCATCATATTTCGTATTCAACTGTATCGTTAATCGGGATTGTTCCAATCGCCTCCTAGAGGTTAATAAATTCTCGTACTTCTTCTCGCGTTGCGGGAGGCTTGGGGCCATCGCCTTGCTTCTAGAAAAATCAGCGTGGACCATTTTACCAGCTCGAGGTCTAGAAGCTTGCTTTTTCCCCATTGCCTAACTCGATCATCGACACATTGAAAAGGTCTCAATCCACTGAGTCACAGGGCACCTCCATTTTGCTCCATGCTCTTTCCTGCTGCCTCCATTGGTACTGTACCATAACCAACGTAACCTGAGACTTGAGAACTCTAGTGAACCGTTTTAATTAAGTCAGGCAAGAAGGTGGTCGTTAGCCTATTGAGAAGCGAGTGTCCACAACACACGCTGTCAGGGGCTCACCTCTACAAGAATACATGTATAAATGGGTTACCATACAAAGAAGCAACACTAGTAGTGTGTTGCATTGAAACAACACGAGTAGTGTGTGTTGCAAATGAGGTGTTCGTATATATTCTCATATCTATTAGCTACAACATAGGAAAACTTAGCTCTCATGATCCATATTGTGCCATGCCGGGGCTTTTCCATTGTGACATTCTTGAAGTATAGACAGTGAAGGACGTTGTTCTGAGAGACTTCTCCATCTGGAAGCATCCTGTGTACATATATCCATTGACAAAACACTAGAGAGAAGCAAACCCTTCCGGCTCATATATATACCGCAAGGTTTTCAGAAAGACTTGTCATGGGTGGTTGGGACTTGTCGCAACAAGTAGTGAATTCACATTGTTTTTTGCTACAAAGAGTGAATGGATTAGGGGTAAGTATGTTTCCTTGGTCCTTGTGAGAAATTCTTAAACGCCCATCAAACATGGATGGTGGGAGTATGTTGCTAACCAAAAAATAATCAAAATCAATTTACTGAACCACAAATTGCTTGCAGCCAACCTGTAAGAGTAAACATATAGGAAACCAAACGGTTCACAAAGAAACACTACTACTACTACCGAAAAAAACCCAATATATATGGAGGCGTCTCGCCCAGCCACCTCTAGTTTTATGGCTGTACAAATCAAAATTTTGTAGAAATGGTTTTTTTTTTTGAGGGAAATTTTTGTAGAAATGGTTCTGCAGCCGCCATGAGAAATCAGATTTGTGAGGACCTCCCAAGCTTCGTGCCATCAGCAGAGGAGGTCTACTGCCCTGTGCCACAGCCAGAGGGGCTCTGGGGCACTACGACGAGGCCGCTAGAGGGGCTGTGTCCTCGTCAACCACCACTAGGATACGGCCAGTGTTGATCCATGGCCCGCGCTCACCAGAGGTTGCGGCACCACCACTAGGAGGGGCTACCATCTCAGATGAACCAGTGTTGATCCGAGACCCATGCCGCACCCTCGAGAAGATCTTTTGCGACGAGGCTGAGGAAGGAAGATGGGCTTATATAATCTAAAGTTTTCTATATGGCCAGTTTAGTTTGGTCTTCTTTCTCCCCACAATTAATAGAGGGGTCTTCTTATCCTTAAGAGGTCTGCCACTGTTAATCAAAGGATTTAGAGCCCGTTAATTTTTTAAAGTTTCTGCAAAAAAAGAAGTCTAGATCCCATTCTGGAGAAGTTAACAAGTTTTATCTGTCTCCATAAACTAGTGGAAAAGCACGTGCGGCACGCACGTCTTATGAGAAGTATTTCATAAACAATGGATGAATATTAATGAAACTTTCTATGAGCCATTTCATATATATTGTATAAAAATAAATGACCTTTTTCAACTACACAGTAGGATATAAGGTATTGTATGAGTTCATATTTTCTTGGTTCTTTTAGTAAGCAAACAAAAAATATAGATTTCATTGAGAGAAGTGCCACCTAGTGCTCTTGCCGTCGACCCATTGTCTACTCTTCACAACGAAATCGACTGCAGCATACATTACCCCTTTGTAGAACTGTTCGGTTTCCCTGCCACAGCCAAGTGTAGGAACTGCAAATCCATATAAGTATTAGTATACAGTTAAATGCCATCTAGTTTCTCCTATACTGTGGACTACTTTTTTAGTCCAAAAGGTTGAGTTAAAATAATCAACAATCTCAGCTTTATACCATTAGAATGCATTTACATTTAACACACTAAGCATCATTATATCCAATCTCTCAGCTAAAAAGAAAATTAGAAACAAAGCAAAAGAGTAGCATATCTGGAAATAAACACAAAGCACCTTCTACCAAACTCCACCAGCTCGTGTATCTCAGCTTCTTCCTTCCAACTCTCGGTTATCAGTCATAGAAAAATAATAATGGTCCACTAAAAAAATCACAAATTGCAACAATTTGCATGAAACTGCAAAGTAAAGTAAAGCGGTAACCTTGACCTGCTTCTGTACAATGCTTATACCTTTACATACCTATGTTCAATGGCAATTTCCAGTGCAAGTACTTCCCAAATAAAGGGCAACACATGTTATGTTTAGACCTATTAGCTTCAAGATTATCTACAACAATAACTCTAATTTAATCTTAGTAAGAGAGAATAACCATGAACAAGAAAATGCCAGATGAGGAAAAAGTTGCACCAAATACGCATCATCTTGGTAGTGATATTTAGTTTCTCCTCATGGCTTTCAACTGGAATTGTCTTGTTCGGGTAGAATATATCACTAACAAACTCGTTCACTTGTGAAAAAAAAAGGATCATCATTTGTAGGAAAATATGTACATTACAGTTATTTGTAAAGCAACAATGCCATGTTATCACTTCAAATACAGTGACAAATGGAATCTGAAATAGTTCATTCACCCCAAGCAGTACTGGTAAAGAGAACATGATAATTAAATTTAAGAATACACCAATGGAATACCTTGATATTTAAATTTAAGAATACACCAATAGAATTTGAAGTTCAGAATTCAAGCATCCTTTAGTAGCCTCCTGGTTGCTATATTCCATAGAAAAAAAAGAAAGAAAGGTGCAGATCTAATCCCCATCATGGCATCACAAAAATGGGTATTAGAAAAATTGAAAGGTAATACCAATACTTAATTGTAATATTAGTAATAATTAATAAAGAACAATAAAACTAATATTACTATTACCTCAATTAAATAATGCTTTGACAACTGTTTTTGGAAAACTATTTCTAGCATTTTGATACAAAATCATTAATCATTGAAAACAATATGCGAATTAATATTTCTCAAAATATATCTTTCAGTGGATAAAAGCTTCTTTTAGGCATCATTTTGGTAACACCTAAAATGTGGAGAAAATTAAACAAATAAATGGAATTAAACGACAGAACCGGTAATACAATTAATCTATATCTATAAATTGGCCAATGGATGAGGGGCTGAGATCAATATGTTCTCTGTAATTTGTCAATTTGATAATCGATATTGTACCTAGGATTCGTTTAAAAACAATACCTTAGAGAGCCTGCAGATCGGCCAATGGATGAATTGATTTGATGGGTGACTTGCTGGCGGATGCTCCGTGGCTGCTCATGACAATAGCCAGCACCGTGGACTAATGTTCAATTAGCTTGTACTGTTCATCTTTTGGCCGTAACCGTAACAGAAAACATACAGAAAGAATGAAGGAGGAAATACGGGCGCCGAGTACGGACCGGTGTGCTGCGACTGCGAACGTCCGCCGCCAACATCGAAGACCACATCGATGCCCTTCTCGCTCAGGAGTTCAGCAGGCAGCGGTCAAGCGGGTGGGGCTGGGCACCGGGCGGCCAGCCGGGCGCACCGCTGGACATCGAGGAACAGCGCCGGAGGAGAACCAAATCGCAACGCTGCGCCTCGCGCAAAAAGACTCCTACCCCTCCCGCCTCCGCGACGCGACTCGGCACGAAACTTGCGTGATTCCTCCTTCGCAGCGCAAACGCCAACTGCCCCACACCCGCAGCCCGTCAATCAGACGCCCGTCTTACGGCACTTCCCCTCCGCGACTTCTTTGATTTTGCCGGCCACCAGCAAGGTCGCCGCTCACTTGCACTTTGATTTTGCCGCCACCAGCAAGGTCGCCGCCGGTGACCTGCACGCTACGACGTCCTCGTCCAGCGAGCGCTGAATTGTTCACGTGGGGGAGGGCAGCGGTGCCGGACGGCTCTAGGCGGGTCGCGCGGGGGTGGGGTGATGCCTCGCGCCTTATCGGGTGCCTCGCGACGTTTGGGGGAGGCGCGATTGTTGGAGAGGCCCGCGACGCATACATCGAAAAAGCGTGAAAAGAAGGAAACACCCAGTAACCTAAGGTTCATCACGCCTAGATAGCCATCGGATGAGAAATCTGGAGCAATCCAACGGATGAGATCGTGACACGAGCCCACCAATTCCTTCGCTCTTTTTATAGTATAGATAGATAGATATAGATATAGATAAAACTTCCCGCCGCAGAAAATAATTTTTTGTAGTAGTAATTGAACCTTGTTTGTTATTATGAGTTGGTGCACCATTCAATTTGTCATCATGTTTACAACAAAAGGATACATGGTTATAAATTTCGACCGACTCGGTTGGCTGAAAATGTAATTGGTTAGTATTTTAGATCCATCTGTTATGTATTTTTTATCTGACCATCATATCGTCACGTGTCTGCTAAGCAGAAACCAGGTCGCACACAACTTATTATAGCTTATAAAAAGAAGACAAGCTTTGTTGCGGTCTGAGACATATACAAACACACATCCCACTTGCAGCTCTGCATATGGAGACGTACGCAACCCTAGCTTGCAGCTCATCTGTTCTATATTCTAGGCACATCCAGTGGCTATATCTTTAGCATAGGTATGAGAGGCACATGGAACTCATCTCTCACAGCGCTGTGGGACTGGCGCACATCCATGGCAAAGTATCCGGTCCATGGTCTGAATACAACATCCACCACTGATCATGTTTGTTACATTGACTATCCCGACAAGAATATTCGATGACATCTCATGCTTATGTGACAAAGTTCCTTATGTGAAGGGCACGAAGAAGAGGTGGTCTAGGCATGGATCAACACCTTGCAAGTCACTACTACAAAAGTGAACATCAGGGCGGTTTTAGATGGACTTTAGGGGCGGTTTTTCCAACCGCCCCTAAACAAGCGCACCTAATGTTCGCCGACATTAGGGGCGGTTGGAAAAAACCGCCCCTAATGTCTCAATGAGCAGCCCCTAATGTGGATATAGCAGGGGCGGTTCTGCTCATCACAAACCGCCCCTAATGTCTCTAACTCTAGGGGCGGTTTATCTAAAACCGCCCCTAGTGTTGAATTTTACACCAAAAAAATATAAATATATAATTCACAGAATAGGCAATAATTCACAGAATAAACATATATCATCTTCATAATTCACAGAATAATCGATAATTATGAATGGGCTGAATTCCAACACATCCACGAGTAATTCTCAACTGTTACATTAAATTATAAAAACGATAGTGTCATATACAAACATACAGCTACACTAAGTCACAAGCACTAGGCATCCACTAAAGTTGAGAACAATGCCTTGGATAAACAACTAGTTCACATAAACCTACATATAACTTCAGTTCATGATCCAGCTGCAAATTCATTTCGAGCAATTTTCGAAGGACCTTGAACCTGTAACAGTTGTTGAAAATTAAGAAACTAAGGCAAAGCACTAAGTTTCTATTATCATGCAATAGTTCAGGGGTGGCTAATATAACCGCCCCTGATGTTAGTTTACATTAGGGGTGGCTGAAATATAACCGCCCCTAATGTGTCGGGTAACATTAGGGGCGGCTCAGAACGTGAGCCGCCCTAATGAGCCAACAGTAGGGGCGGTTATATAGAGCCGCCCCTAATGTGCCAACATTAGGGCGGTTTGCTTCTACCCAGGAATTTAAGATACATTAGGGGCGGCTCAAATTATGAGCCGCCCTAATGTTCAAGCCAAGGCGCTCTCTTAGTTCACTTTTGTAGTCGTGAGTTCTTGGATCAACACCTTGCAGTTTTATAGACAATTAAATATTGAATAAGATATTTTTTTGTAGAAGAAGCAGCATAAACAAGGTCGCATGTTCTGTTCCAGGCCCAGCAATGCAACGAGGACAATCACCATGATGCAATTAACAAAAATGGGGTAGAAGGTCGATGGAACCGCACAATTTTCACCGTCAGTGAAATTTGAAAGTGCCATTGTTTTTTTTTTTTTTTTTTTTTAAAGGAGTTTTCATTAAACTCGGCTTTCAAGGAAGCCAACGCGGTAACAGTATCTGCTGGGGTTACCAGCTACAATGAAGATTAAAGATAAAAAGCAACAACTCCACAAGAGCTTTAAGCACTACTAGCAATTCTAAAGTTCGAATACATCAGTCGAGCTTAATTGCAGAGGAACGAAAGCCTTCAGCCACTTCATGATTTCTTGAATAACTTGCTCAACGCGTCCTCTGTCCTGCTCCTTTAGTAATATCAACCATTTCTGCATAAAAGATATTGCCATGAATATAATGTCGGTTGGCGACTTTGGGAATTTCTTTTTCGATTGCCATCTTGTTTCTATTATTCCATAACGCCCAAGAAAAACAAGCAAACAAAACATTAGCAGTCTACTAGGAAGGAGGCCCCTGCCCTCAACCAGCACCACACAAAGTCTTCCAGTGTATTGGGGACTTGGACCTTCCAAATCTCAGAAATCATAGCCCAAATAAATCTTGCAATGTGGCATTTAAAGAAGACATGATCTACAAATTCTAAGCCATCTTCCAGACAGCATCTACCAGAACCTTTCCACCCTTTCTTAATCAGAGATTGTGTTACGTGAAGCTTGTTATTGAACATTTGCCAGAGAAAGAATTTAATTTTCATGGGAACTCGGCATTTCCAAATAAAGCCAGCTACCTTGCTGGGCATCCCTCTGTCCGTAATGAATCTGTACAGAGATTTGGAAGTGAACTGTTTAGATTTTTCTAATTCCCACATGACCACGTCCTTGTTATCCGAAAGATTACAGGAATCCAATTCCAGTTTCATGTTACTCCAGCTTTCAAATTCCCTAGGAGAGAGTGATCTTTTAAAATCTACAAGCCACTCCCCTTCTGACCAACAATCAGCAACCATGCACTGGGGATTTCTAGCTAATCTATACAAGTCTTCATATGCAATAGCTAAGGGCACCTGTCTAATCCAGCAATCATGCCAGAAACTACACAGTTTGCCATTGCCTACTTTGAAACTAGAACCCCATCTGAACAAGTGTTTAACTCTGTGTAAGCCCTTCCAGAACTGAGACCCCCTAGTAGCCTTAGAATTGAAAAAAGTATCCTTAGTCAAGTATTTGGCCTTTAGTAGTCTGAACCACAGAGCGTCAGGTTCATTATGTATTTTCCAAATCCATTTTACCAAAAGACAATCATTCATAATTCTGGTGTTTATAATCCCCATCCCTCCTTGGTCCTTGGGTCTTGCTACCATATCTAGTTTAGCCATGTGGTATTTAAAATTTCTCCCAGCCCCTTGCCAGATAAAGCTAGATCTAATGCTATCCATATTATCATGTACTCCCCCCTGGAGGTCATAAAAGCCCATACAATATATCGGTATACTAGAAAGACAGGTATTGAGAGAATTTGCCTTCCTCCGAAGCAATGTATTTACCCTTCCATGGGTCCAGTCTCTTCAACATTTTGTCTATCAAGAAGCCAAATTCTCAATATTTAAATGTCTATGACTCACAGGGATCCCCAGGTACTTAATAGGTAGCTCTCCTAAGACACAATTCAGCTTGTTTGCCATTTCATATTTCTCAGACTGAGATACTCCAAAAGCAAAAACCTCACTTTTATGGAAATTAATTTTTAACCCAGATAACCATTCAAAACAATATAAGATCAGTTTCAGATTTGTAATGGATTTATCAGATCCATCAATCATTATAACAGTGTCATCAGCATATTGTATATGTGAAATTCCTCCTGGTATTAGATGATCTAGAACCCCTTTGATGTGCCCTTTGTTAACAGCTTTGTCAATTAAAACAGCCAATGCATCAGCCACCAGATTAAACAACAAAGGAGAGAGAGGATCTCCCCTGTCTTAACCCTCTAAATGTTTTAAAATAGGGACTTCTTTCTCCATTCACATTTACACATACTTGGCCTCCCCGAATAGATTGCATTATCCAGTTAACCCATTTATCCGGAAACTCTCTCCCTTTGAGCACCTGTTCAAGAAAGGACCACTTGACTCTATCATAAGCCTTTTCGAAATCTATCTTAAGAATCAGCCCCCCTTTTTTTTGCTCTATTCAATTCATGTATGGTCTCATGTAAAACTACTACCCCCTCAAGAATGTTTCTACCTTTCACAAAACCTGTTTGGCTTTCCCCCACAATCCTCCTAGCAATAGGAGTGATCCTGTCAGTGAGTACTTTGGTAAACCATTTAAAATCAACATTTAGAAGACATATTGGTCTGAATTGTTTAATATTATTTGCTTCCTTTGTCTTTGGGACTAAAGTAATCACTCCATAGTTCAACCTCTTGATATCCAACCTTTCTTCCCATAGATCCTCAAACATAGGAATAACCTCCCCTTTAATGTGTTCCCAAAATTTCTTGAAAAACAAGACACCGAAACCATTTGGCCCAGGGCAGAATTGGTTTTCATGTCCATGATAGCCCTCTTAATTTCCTCCTCCCTGAAAACTGTCTAGTAAGCCAACTTTGCTCCTCTGTATTGACCCTAAAGGATTCAGGCCAGAAGGAGTAGTTCAAAAGTATATCATGTTCCTCACTATGCCCAAACAGGATTTTATAAAACTGTACAATGTGTTTGGATATTTGTTGTTGTCCACATATCTCCACCCCATTGTCTTCTAAAGCTAAGATGGTGCTTTTCCTTCTTCTACCATTGGCAAATTGATGGAAAAATGTGAATTTGTATCTCCATGTAAGATCCAATTTTTTCCGGCCCTTTGCTTCCAATGTATTTCCTCCAAGTTTAAAATTTTTTCTATCTGTTTCTCAAGATCAATTCTCTCCTCCCACTCCTCAATATCTAAGACCTGAAATTCAGCTTTAGCTTCTATTTCTTCTATCCTGTTCACCAGTGCTTGCTTTGTTTTTCTTTGTTCCCCTAACAGTTTCAGACTCCAACCCCTAAGAAATTTCCTTAGAAGCTGTAGGCACCCATGCCAGCAGTCTAAGGAGTACTGATCGGCCCCCCCTTCATTCTTGTCAAAGCTCCATCTATTACATACCATATCAAAGAAGTTATCCTGTTGGAACCATTGTTCTTGAAAGAAAAAATAATTTGGTCTGGAGGCACCTTGCACACCTAGATCCGTAATCAAAGGACAATGGTCAGATCCAATTCTAGCCTTGGTCCAAGCAAAATTTTTTGGATAATAGTTATTCCAACTGTCGAAGTCAAAATTCAATCTAGTTTTATAAGTGTGGGATTTTGCTGTTTGTTGGACCAAGTAAACTTCAGCCCACTTACATGAATCTCCCTTAAAAAGAATCTACCAATAAATTCATTAAAGAGATCCATCAACTTTCTATCCCCATGACCCCTGTTTCTCTCTCCATCATTTCTAATCAAGTTAAAATCCCCTCCAAGCGAACAGGGAAGAGGAGTGGAATTACAGAAGTCGTAAGCTCTACAATGAACTCTCCGGATAGTTCATGGTTAGCTGGTCCATATACATTGCACACCCGTAATCTATGATTAGAACTCTTGACTCTAACTAAAATGTTTAAAGCAAAGTAATAGCTCCTAGTTTCTTCCAACTCAAAGATCTCATTATTAAAACCTGTCAATAAACCCCCTGAATGGCCCCTAGAAGGAGACCAGACCCATTGAAACTCTTTAATGCCTTCCATATCTCTTAGCTCCCTGTCCTCAAAATGTTGTTTGATGGTTTCTTGTAGGACAACCATTTCCAAATTTTCTTGTAAAATGTGTGTTTTGATAAAGTTTCTTCTATGTGAGGTACCTAACCCCCTAACATTCCAGAACATTATCTTCATTGCTAACATTGTTTATATGATTGTTTTCAACAGTTTCTGTTCTGCTGTCCAGGTTATCTTCCTTGGAATCCTGGACCACTAGTCTCTTTTTGTTACATATGACCTCCATGGCCACATCTTGCAACATTTCCTCTGAAAAGGTTTTATCAGATTGTTTCTCCATGAAACATCTGAAATTAGCCTCAGCTAAAGCAGCTCTGGCTTTATCTTCTAATTTAAAGGCATCAATGTGAATGTCTAAATTTTCAGATTCTAGCCCTAGATCTACCATTACTTCATGAAGCACCTCATTAGGGGTATCATTCAAAACTGTAAAAGAGTTGGTAGGTTTGATATTACCTTTTCCCCCATCTTTTGCTACAGCCCTTTTAATAGCCCTTGTAGTCACAGATAAGCCATCCCTTGGCAGCCTGGAACTGGTTCTTGTAGCCATTACCACTCTCTTTCCCTTCTTAGTCTTGGATCTCTTGCTTTTGGACATTTCCCACTTTGGCCCATCATCAGATAAATCTGTATCAAAGCTCTGCAAAGAACGGTATCCATTATGTTTTCACCTGCAAATATATTATCTCCCAAGATTTGAGATTCTAATGGCCCCTTGCCATTAGGAACATCTTTATTGTTACTATTTACCTTATCATTCTGTGTTTTCTTTGACTTAAGTCCCCAGTTTGCTTCAGGAGTCTTGACTTCTTCTTGAGTCAGCACCTCCATAGGCTCTTGACTGCTCCCCTCCAGCTCAGTAGTTAACACCAGTTTGGGCCATTTATTTTTTCCATTAAATATTTGCCATCTCTTCCATAAACCACAAATTGCTCATCATTAGGAATGAATTGGTTCAGCTTTGAATTCTCAGATTCATCCTTCTTCCCATTATCCAGGGTATCTTCTTTGTGTTCTGGTGTCTTCAGTCTTTGATCTTTTTCCAAGCTATCTGTTTGAATTTAGTTCACATTCATCTCTCCTAGAGTTGGATGTATAGCTGCTATTGGGGTAACTTGCATTCACCAATTGTATTTTTCGGGCAGACTTCCATTGCTTCCTCCATGTGATCCTCAGAGGTACCATACTCCTTGTCCATTCTTTCTAGCCTATCAAATTTCCCAATACTTTTCTTGCTGCTTTCCCCCTTTTGGTTATTGTCTTTCCTGCCACCTCTTGATCTATCATCTGGAATGTTTGGCCCCTGTCCTGGTGGAAGAGGAGCACCTTTGCTCCCTTTGAGAGATCTTTCCACTTCAAACCTGAAGAACCTTCCTTCACCATTAAAGAAGTACTCAATTTCACCATTGATTGCTTGGGGATTTCTCGCACCTCACTTGCACCCTCACAGGATCAGTTCTAATCAGGCTCAGCTCATCCACCACCAGTGGTTCAGCTATCAAAGCTGTCACTTCTTTGATCAATTCCATCTCTCTTACAATCCCTGGCACATTATGTATCTTTACCCAGACAGTCTCAGTAGCATTGAAGATGCCTTGGGATCAATCTCTATTTTAACCAAGTTCCCGGTCGGCTTGTGCAGAGACATTTTGAACTCGATAACGGTAAATGTTTCTAAAGAATTTTTGTCCGGGAAGACCACAATAAATTCTTGTAGATCCATTCTTCTCACTTGAAATCCCAATCCTCTCTCCGACCGGATTCTGTAGTTCCTTGTTGATTTTATCTTCATTTGCCTCTCCCGCCAGAATGGTCAAGATTCCAAAGTGTTCGACTCTTCTTCATAGCATCAACAGGGAATATCAATGGTATAAAAACCCCGTGTCCGGTACACCAAAGCCATACATCTTCACTTTCTTGTTGTTCTTGCAGTCCACGACCATGTGTCCCTTCTGTTTACACTTGTAGCATAAAGGCTCTTCCTCACAATCCACTTGAAGATGGCCATAGTCCCCACACCTGAAACATCTCATCTCAGCATTTGGATTGAACGGGGATCCTTCCTGTCGACCGGCCTTCTATCCGCACGACCTCTACCTCCTTGGTCAACCGGTTGCCGATGCCTTCTTCGTTGAAACTTGCGATTGATTCTTCTTTGTATTGCCAATTTCCTTTCCCCTTGTCAGCAAATCTGTTTCCTCCTTGATTTCCTCCTCTTGCATCAGCTCCTTCAATCCTTCTTCCCTTGTACCCAAACCTTTCTCCCTCACCATGCAACCTGGGACCTCTCTGGATTTGGTGTCTAAGATCCTGGTCCTGATAGAATTCCTCACCCAGTAGATCATCCTCTTCCCAAGATTCTTGTCGGCGTTTGCCCTGAGGTTTCTGCTGCGCCATTCGAGCGGCGGCTGCAAAGGACTCGACAGAGAGTTTCTGTGGAGGGCGGGTTGGGGATATTCTTCTTGCTTGAAGCCCTAGCTTTTGGCACTTTACTGGGTTTGCTGGGTACAAAATATCCAGAGTTAGTTGGCCTTTAGGTATCCAATACAGACCCGGCCCAATGATGTCCTTAGCAGGCCTCCATGAGTGGTTGAATCTAGTATATATAAAATATGCACAATTTTCACCATCATTTCAAGCCATGCCTAGCAGTGGTTTATTGTACTAGCTGTTTTAATGGAATCGGTATTGAAAGTGCCATTGGTCAAAACCATTAGGTAATAGTGGTGCCTGCCAGTATATATAATTTCCATGTATCCAACGACACACCACTCATTATGCAAAAAACAAATTGACACACCTCTACAAGGATGCAACACAGTAGTGGCTATATCATTGTACTGACAACTATACTGTAATTGGGTGTGAGAGGTGTCTGGAACTCAACAACTTGTTATTTACCGTGTGAGTGATGAGATGGACTACGTTTGTTCTACTTTTTTCTGGATTATATTACTTTCCTTCCGAGGCCTGGTGGCTAGGACAGCCGTAATGTTCACTGCAGGGTTAGAGGTGCATTACAACAAGTGGCAGTTTCCCCAACGCAACTGCCAACATAGAGTCTGACAGTACTCCACATGGGAGCTGCAATGACCTAGTCTCCAGGACGACATTGCAACAAGCTTGTGCGTGAGATCAAAGACTACAGTACAGCAGGCTTGTGCGTCAGATTGAGTTCGATCACCTCTTGTCTGGCAAGGCAATCAAAGCCAGGACATGCATGAACCATGACGTCCATGGGAAGAAGGGTACCGTGTTCTTTGCAGAGCACTATTGTATCGATTCTTTTCGCCATGTATAACCAGGGCCGTCTCCAGAAAATTGGAGACCCTGTACGAAACAAAAAATGAGGCCCACTAGCCTAGAAAAAATAATGCTAAATGTACGATATAATGTAGTGTGAAGTATATTGCAAGAAGATATATCTTTACTTGAATAGCATAATTCTTTTAGTGTTTTTTAAAATAAAGTCTTCAATGATGTGCTCATAATCAATCTTCTCCAACATTCATTAAGCCTTTCTCGTGTCATTGTAGAACACAAATAAGTCTTCAATAACTTCAATTTAGAAAAGCTTCGCCTCGCTGATGCAACGGTGACAGAAATAGTCAATAGAACTCTATATGCAATAGTTGCGTTAGGGAAACAATCATGATCCTTTAAAAACCTCAGAATTTCAATAGGCCTCATTCTTTCTTCTGGAATGAATTCTCATAGAAACTTCAACTCATATATAGTTCTTTAGCTTCAACATTAGATTTTCCACCTTTTTAAGGACAGCCTCAAGATTATCACAAGAAGACACTTCAAGCTCTGGTCATCCAACGTCTTCAATGTTTTCAAGTAAATAAGAAACCAATTTTTTTTGTTCTAGCTGCAGGCGTCGGGCGATGGTCGATGGCGGGCGGTACGAGAACTCGACCTAACTGTTGCCCCGACGCCCACCGCTTTGCTGGCTGCCGCTTCTTGCATCGCTGCTGGGCGGTCCAATTAACTTAAGCAAGCTGCGCTGCGTTTGCTTGCTTTGCTTGGCCCATCAAACGAGAGGTGCTAGCGGGCAACAAAACAGTTTGTTTCCAGTTTGTGGATTAGTCCTCTCTTCAACGGATTCTAGAGAAAATAGTAGGTACTATAGCTAGCTAGGCATGAGAGAGTGAGAGGTGTTCAAACTTTAGTTATCTCTAACAAGTGAGCTGAACTCTGTTTTGTTTCCAGTTCGGGTGTGTTTGCCGTATGACATTTTTGTACCATGATGCTCAGCTGTGTACCATTCCCGAATGGTATAGAGGCTGGAACTTTGTTTCCTTATTTAAAAAAGGTCATTGACAATGCATGAGTGCCAGTAATTATGATTTCTTGGGGGTGACAACCTGCAAGTAATGCATTTTGTTGTTTGTCATTGATCTCCATATATACAACTTGGTGGCCATTAGCCATCAAGGGAACAAGCTTGTCCGTTGTCCTACAAGAAAATTGATTTCCCTTGCGGCCAACGCAGCCAAGGAAATTTGTTTTGGACAATATATATGTTAGCCAAGGAAATACATTCTGGAGAAGGAAAATGCAAAATCACTGTCTTGGTTCACCAAACTCTCTATGCATATCTGTTGTCGGTACTATATATAAGCATGAGATGCCCCTGGAAGTTAGATCTTTTCCAGCCATGTCTAGCGGTGTGGTGTATTATATCACCAGCTGTTTTAATGGAGCCGGCAGTAAAAATACGTTTGGCCAAAACCATTTTTGTAATAGTGATGTCTGCCAGTATTTATATGGCGTCCAAGTATCCATTGACACACCACTCATCAAGCAAAAGAGAAGTTGACACACCCCTACAAGGATATGCAACTCAGTGGTGGCTAGTAAAGTACCTATACTGCAGTTGGGAATGAGAGGTTTCAGGAACTCAACAACTTGTTATTTACCGTGTGACTGCTGCAACAGATTACAAGCTTGCGAAGACGCGGACCATCTGATCTCCGGTTGTCCCTTTGCTAAGGAGTTTTGGAACCGAATAGGATGGGGTTGTGATAACATCTCGAAGGTTGACACGCTCTGGGAATCAGCAGCCTCCCCGGGCACCCCCGCGCGGGCTCACTCCAGCTTGCTCCTTCTCTACTGCTGGGAATTATGGAAACACCGACATGACGTGGTGTTCAGGCATCAGCAGCCAAGCGTGGTGAGGCTTGTCGCTGCTTGCAAGACGTCAGCTGAACTCTGGAGAGGAAGAATCCAGCGGCTTTAAGTGCAGAGACATGGCTGTAGTCTGAGTTGTATCTGAACTTGCTGTAACCTCTCTACGCTCCCCTCTGCTCTTTTTTATTTTGGCCATGGCCGTGTAATCTCAGGTTCTCCCGAACCAAAAGCCCTTGTTCCACCCACCGGGGCTGCCCCCGGGATCTGTGGTAATGAAAAGGTGGGGACTCTTCGTCCCCCCGTTTAACTCAAAAAAAACAGATTACAAGCTTGCGCTTCTTTTCTGGATTATTTCTATTGCGAGGTCTAGCAGTTAGGACAATTGTAATGTTCACCGCAAGTTATTGCTGCATGTCAACATGTGGCAGTTTATGAATGCAGCTGCCAACACAGAGTCTGGCAATACTTCAACTGAGAGCTGCAATAACCTACTACGCAGGATGACAGTGCAGCAAGCTTGTGCGTGAGATCATACAGTGCAGCAAGCTGGTGCGTCAGATCGAGTTTGATCACCTCTGGTCTGGTGAGGCAATAAAAGCCAGGGTTGCATGTTTGATGGGAAGAGAAATGAACCATGAATTCCATTGGAAGAGGGGTACTGTGTATTTACAGCCAATAGATATGTGTGTATAAGAGTTTGGTCAACCTATAGAGTGTGTTTTGGCCTTTTCCTTCTCCAGAATGTGTTTCATTGTCTAACATATATTATATTGTTCAAAACGAATTTACATGGCTAGGAAGGGTGCAAGCACGATCGATTTTCTTTTGGGACAACAGACAAAAATTCCTTTGACGGTTTATATTTGCATCCAAGTAATACATTATTGCCCGTAGGTCAATGTCAATCAACAAGATGCAATTACTTGCTGGCTGGTGGTCACCTTCAAAAAACACAATTATTCCATGCTTAGATTGTTGATGCAATATAAATTTCTAGGTAGTCCATGGCCTACCTGGACTGCCCATTGGGTCCGCCCATGTCTGCTCTTGTGTCAGGCAATCATCAGCAGAGCACCAAAAGCATCACCATTACACCATGCTTAGATTGTTGAACAATTTTTAACTTGTTTAAGATGCATGAGGAAATACATGGTAATAAATGGGAAATTGTTCGAGATTGCAGCTTTGCGCTTGGCAGAATTTTGATGCGAAGAGTTGTGAGAGATTATTTTTGTTTTTCTTCCTCAAATCACGACATTGCCTTCCATACTAAAGGGTGCCTCAGTGATATTTTTTTTTTCTTTTGCATCTTCTGATTTTGTTGTGCGGTGAGTCAAGGAGCAAAGTTGCACCAAATAAAAGTCTTACTTTTGTTCTTTTTATTTTCTATTTTGTAGAGATGCATGAGGAAATACATGGTAAGTAATGGGAAATTGTTAAACATCTAGTTACACCTTATCTACAGCCGAAATAACCATTAATCATTAACTATAGGCTGCATGCTTGTGTTTGTGCCTAACACTAGGTGCCTAATCGTAGCACTAACTAATAACCTTGCTGTGTTTCATATCAACTTCTAGAAATGCTTTCACGCCGCTAAATTTTTGGAACCGAAGATCTTACTAAACATTCTAGCTCACTACGACGAGACAGTATAAATACATAATCAACAGCCCACATGCTAACTACACTGTATTTCACGTCAGGTTATAGAAAACATCATCCACTTTTTTTCCTCTCGCAATTAAAAACCAAATTTTGACAATCAGAGAGACAGACATCTTATGCACAAGATAAAGTGGGTCCCAATCATCAATTAGTAACTTGGACCATTTATGGGAAAAAGCTTATTTATTTGTCAGCCCACTTCTACATATCTTCGTATTATTTTGATGTGGTGCTGATATATAGTTGTCGCCGTCAGGGGTGGACAATTGTACACACTAAGAGTTATGACACTTATCAAGTCAACAGAGTGGCATTGGCAGACGGAGTTGTGGATGAGACAAGTAGTTCTTATATATAGTGTAGGCATGAAAGGCATCCGGAACAAAGGTGTCAGTAGGTTCATTCGTTGATCCAGCAGAATACTGTGTGCAAGTGTCTTTCGTGCAGGTAGCATAGGCATGAGATACATTGGGAACTGAGCTCTCCTCCACCCTTGCATGTGGATCAAGCCCGACCTCAACACCCTGCCTTTGGTGTGGTTATGGAGGACAACTTCAAAATTTCCCAGAGCGACGAGCTCAGGTTCATCAACTTTATTGTCAACCGATGCTGCCATACCAACACGCCGGAGGCATTGTACTACCCGCTGACGTCAGCACAACCAACACACAGGTGTTCATCAACATGGTTCACACCGTCGGGCGGGGTCTCAGGGAGACACTGTCAAGGAGACACGGTTGGCTTATCTTCTTTTTGTTCGCTATCATTTGCCATGGTATCCGATAAGTCATGACCTATCAACGGCGAATTTGTAAGTGTAGTTGAGGTTGAGAAAACAATATGTTAGTAGTGATCTCCTCCCGTTGTTGGGCCCAACGACCCACACCGAAACTTGGTCAACTCCCTGATCAGGGGAGCCCAACCCAACTTGGGGTTGGAGGGCCTCTGTCACGCTGTGTATATATAGGAGGGGTGGGGACCAGCGGCTCAGGCATGTGATTCACTGCCGCCACACTCCCCATCAATATTCCTACCCTAATCCGATCTTTAGAGGGTCACAGTAAGTGATGGGATGTCCTCCACCGCCGCCACTACATCGACTACGCAATCGACGACTTCCCATGGCGAACACAGGCAACACCAATCCTTCTACCCTTTTGTTATCGTTGTTCTTCTATTCTTGTAGATATTGTATTAGGAACCTTCTGTACATGTTGTTATCTAAAAGTTTATCAAGTTCAGAACATATTAGACCCTCTGATCTACATCTAGCCGATCCTAAGAATCTAACAATGGTATCACGAGCTTGGTCTAGTGAGTGGATCTCAGATCGGGTGAAATTAGAAACAAATCAGAACATCGAATTCAGATCGGACTAAGAAAATTAGAAACTCTTCTCAAGGTTAGGCTGCTGCCGAGCGACATGTCTTGTGCATCGTCCCGGGCCAGATCAGAAAAACATTTAAAAGAAGATGAATAACTCAATTCGTTTTCAGATCGGGATTAGAAATGAACTACCCAAACCCTAACCTAAGCTCAAGACCGAGGTGCTTACCCCGGGTTGAGTAAAGGGCACCACCGTTCCGCCCACTTCGACGACGTGGCGCGCCAGCGAACGCGAACGCGCCGGCGAGGAGACCGGCGGGGGCGCCATCGCCGCCCTTCACACCAACCGAAATGGTAACCACCGCTGCTGTATTCGTGGTGGAGAAAGGGGGACGAAGAAGATTAGAAGAAGTGGGGAGGAACAGCCGGACGACGGCGCCCTTCCTCGCGCAGATGGTCGGGCGCCATCGCCATCGCTGGACCGCCCTCGCTGCAGCGCCACCGTGGTAAGGAAGTATAAGAGGCCGGGGAAAGAGGTTGCCTGGCGGGTCCAGCCCGGCCGTCCTCGCCGGCGTCGGCGCCAAGAGCGCCGCCGGCGAGACCATTGCTGCTGGCTGCGGCTGCTGGGGAGCTCAGAGAAAATAAGAATGGGATTAGGGTTTTGGGATTTCCAGGAATCCGTCTTATATACCTCCGAAACCCCCTCTCGACCGTCGGATCAGATCCCATCAAAATGGATGGCTCGGTCGAGCCGGTGAGGCATTGGGTGGGCTGGCGTTCATTCGGCCGCCCGACGGGCGGGCCCGAGCCTCGCGCTGAGCGGGCTTTTGGGCGATCGCGGCTCAGGCGAATCGTTTCGCCCTCCGCCCATAAGTAAAGGAAATTGTTTTTCCATTTTTCAGAAATCAGTGATAAAAAAAAAGGTGGCACACTGGGCTGCTAGTGCGCAGTATCAGACTTCGCCAGCGGGCGGTTTTCTGATTTTGGGCGAATTGCTTATTTTGGCCCAATTAAAAGCTTTGATGAGTTTTTTTCTATTTTTCTTCACGAATTTCAGCAATATTTTGAGTTTTTGAGTTAAGTTTTGAGCTTTATTCTCGCTAAATTTATGAACCAACGGGATTAAATTTTTGAGAGAGTAATTAAGATTATGAGAATTATTATAAGATCATTTATTAGCTTCGCTGCTTTCGGTAATATTTAGTTGTCTCTTTTAATTAAATTGAACCAATGGGAGAGTTTAATTTTAAAAGAGCAATTAGTAATTAAGATTCTAAGAAATATTATAAGATTATTCATTAGTTTCTGATAAGAATTTTCAGAAGTACACTCATTTAGCTACACGGGTTGTATGGGCAACTCGCAAAGGCCATTGGGCCGACTAGAAATTAAGCATCACTTTAAGTTTTTCTTTATCCGTAAAGCGTAAATTTATATTTTGAGGATATTTGTCTCTCTATTCAAATTTGAACCAACGAGATAATTTGTTTTAGAGAGAAATTTAGTATTTTAGCATGTTTACGGACAAAGAAATTTTAATTTTAGTACACGTTTTCTAACTGCTAAGTTAATTTAAGTTGTCTCTTTTAATTAAATTCGAACCAACGGGAGAATTTAATTTAAAGAGCAATTTTATTTATTCGAAGATTAAGATTATGTTTACTTGAATTGATTTTCTTTTTCCATAAGCTATTATCTTTGATGTTTTTGAGTATAAGTTCAATCTCTATTCAAATTTGAACCAACGGGATAATTTGTTTAGAGAGAGAAATAAGTATTATGAGACGCTTCGGTCAAAGAAATTTCAGATTTTTAGTATATGTTTCATTTGTGAAGAAGAATTTGTAAATATTATTTGATGAGTTTAGTTAAGTACAAATCTCTCGGCAAAAGTGCACTTGTGTAAGATTTTTCAGAGAGCGGATGAGGAAAGTAAGATTTAGATTCAACCGTGAATTAAGATCTTCGTCCTCTATTTAAATTGGAACCAACGAGAAAATTTAAATAGAGGAGTAGAAAGTTTTTGCTTTAAGTTATATTATGGTATTGTTATCTTCGACCAACGTTGATGATAATAATATTGTAATTTATAGTTTAAGTTTAAGTTTAAGTTTGAATCTCGATAAATCTTTTGTGTCAAACCGACCAATTTTTTCAGAGAGAAGACTAAGATAAGGATAAAGTTTCGCTATAGTGATGTTAAGTATCTAAGAATAGTTGTATATGTTACCAAAGTCGTATTATGATGTTGTAATAGCAATATTATGAATTTAGCAAGGCACTAATTCTATTTCGCCCAACGGTGATGTAGAATTAGTGTAAAAGAATGTTGTATTAGTCATATTAGTATTCTTTTTAGACCAAAGTTGTATAAAGATATTATAGTTGTTATTCATGAGATTAATGCATTGGATTTATGCATTAATTCTATTTCGCCCAACGGTGATGTAGAATTAATGTAGAAGAATAATGTTCTATTCTATTTTCGCCCAACGGTGTTATAGATTAGAACTTAAAGTTTTGACTTCATGGATATTAATCCAATAAGATAGAGCAATAAAAAGTTCAGGTTAAGCACTATGTAATGTACTCACTATCGCCAGAGTTTATTTTAGTTCAGTCATTATGATAAGAGTTATAATAAGTTATATGCATGTTTATTTCGACCAACGTCGGATTAAGCATGTGTATTATAGAAAATTCAGACTTATTTTGAATATGACAATAAGAGCCAATCTTGGCATTTAAGTCCCTTCAAGGGAACTATCTCGCTTGGCGGGAAAAGTTTTAGTCAATACCAACATAGCCCGCATGGTGAGGTAAAGTTGGTATACCACTTAGGTCATACTATCTTGCAACGCGGGATAATTCATGTGCTTTCATCGAAGTTTGGAGTAGCTCTTATCCTAATACTTCACTTCTATTGTGTAGCGATTGTTATCCAGCACTCAATGAGTTTAAAGATAATAGAAGGTTCAATAGAATCTAAAACACTAAGCTTAGTTGTTTAAGTAAAATAAGAAAATAGTACTACCATAAGAATTAAGAAATAAAATTTAGAATGTTTTCGAATTGTGGGAGAAAAAAATTCATGCCACATTTCGAGGGGGAGAAAAGTAAGATAATCAAGAAAGATACTAAGAAAGATAGTCCCTTGTACTTCAAATAATATGAGATCTCAGATAATGCGATGCATTACATTGCATTGAAGCTAAGAGTGATCTATAAAGATAAATGTGATCATTCTTGGGAGTACAATGATCATAAATAAGATAGATACCCCTAAATATTGAGTTTAAGCCGTGCTCAAGACACTTTGTATGAGTTTAGTAGATTAATGAGTTTAATCGGTGCTTGAGGCACTACATGATTTTAGCAGATTAAACCCAAATAAGAAATTTAAGAATACACTATCTTTTATAAGATGGAGTAATGCGGGGAGCACGGTTTAAAGACCTAATTCCTCAAGTGAGAGCAATCAGGGGGACCAAGGTAGTATAAGAAATAAGTTTTTTAAAGAAAAATGGGTAAATGTGCCCACTCGGATGTTTAAGAACCATACTTTATGCTACTTGCTCTTGTTGCACCAATAATGTCAAATATTGAAGTGCCAACACCTGTTGTTAATTGGAACTTGTCCTTCAGGATCCTTAGAGCCTTATGTCGAGCAAGAGGAAGAATAGCAATAACCCCATAAGGCGCCAAATAATGAAGGTCAGTTATATCGGATGATTATAAAGTTTTATCGGACCAAAAGAATTTTTAAATAGAAGGTGATTCCACCTCATTTGAATAAGGCCATCGAAAATATCCACTCTTTGAAGTGTTTAGTTGTTATGTAAGAATAAGATGAAAGTCCCAATGGAGTCAAACCAGTAGGTCGTTATGGGTCTACAAGATAAAATGTGACTCTAAAGGGAAGGGAAAGGATATTCTTAATGGAGCCAAAACAAAGTAGGCTACATATGGGTCTACAAGGTGAAATGTGACTCCAAAGGGAATGTGTAAGTGTCGGTGATGCACTACAATTGAGAACTACATCAAATGGACGTATATATATAACAATCATCAACATGGATTAGTATGAGATGGTTGCATGAGAAGATAAGATACGGGATAACATAAGAAGAAATCCATTTATAGGTTGATTTAAGACATCAGACGATAGTATCTAAGTTTTAAGAAACAATTAGTTGGGTTAAGAAGGATAAGAGTTATTGAATGGGAAATTCTTTTCCCGACCTTGTATGTAGACAAGATCTTGATTACTAGTAGGGATGTTAATCTACAATAAGAAAAGATTCTTGTCTTTAGATTGAATTAGAATGATCTTGGTGAAATGCCACTTGTTTGAGCAATTAGAATTCACTAAGATAAGGAAGGGGTATTAGAACTATCGCAAATGCATACTTAGAAAAGATTCTAAAGCAATAAGTTATGCATGCGATAAGACCCGCTTTGTTCTTCATAGTCAAGGGCAATATCTTAGGAATTTTAGTGTGATCAAAATCAGTAAGAAAGAGATTTTAGTGTGATTAGAATCAGTAAGAAACAGATCATATAAAGATGGTACCATATGCTTCAGCTGTTGGAAGCTTAATAAATGCATAAGATTGCCCTGACTCAGTCCATCCGGGTTGTTTTGGCAAAGACCACTCCAGCTATAGATCACTGGAATGGAATTATAAGTATCGGTCTCATGATTAGCAAAAGAAAGAATAAATACTCACAAATAGATGTGGGTACATAGTCTTAAGTTAAGTTTTGCAACAACTCCACAATTGTTGCAAATACTTATAGTTGGGGTTTTATTGTGGAAAAGCTCCAATGAAACAGTTTTTAGTATCATTAGTGATGCAAAGTTATAATATAGCGTGTCATCATGAGGAGCAGGCAAATGATTAATCTAACCTATACCCGAATTGATAATGGTTGACAACAAAGCAATAACCATATAAGTAATTTACTCCTAAGACAACAAGTCAAGTGTTTGCCAAACACACCGACACTAAGTTATATGTTGTAAAGGGAAAGTCCAGAATCATTATTAGTTATTAATCATATAAGTATTAAGTAAGTTCTTGCGGATTAAACACAATGGCTTACCACCCAGTGTATTTAGAAAATACGCAGTCGATATGGGTTTAAGGGAAAGCCTATGATTTTTGGACACTTAGGGCCCATTAGAAATAAGGACTCTGTTTCAACTTAGAGAGATGTTGTGAGCCGTCAAGTCCAACGGAAATTTTTTTTCGTGACGACTAAACGCGCTCACGCATTTCTTTATAACGAGACGGAGCTAAGCACTAAGCATTTAAGTTAAGTATTTAAATT
The DNA here is from genome assembly GCA_015847255.1 of Hyparrhenia diplandra. Classification (NCBI taxonomy): domain Eukaryota; kingdom Viridiplantae; phylum Streptophyta; class Magnoliopsida; order Poales; family Poaceae; genus Hyparrhenia; species Hyparrhenia diplandra. The sequence continues at coordinate 102,183 of JADLZK010007185.1, forward strand.
AAGACCAAGATAAGATTGATGTAAGTTGTTAGAAGAGATCAAGGGGGAGAATGTTAGTAGTGATCTCCTCCCGTTGTTGGGCCCAACGGCCCACACCGGAACTTGGTCAACTCCCTGATCGGGGTAGCCCAACCCAACTTGGGGTTGGAGGGCCCCTGTCACGCTGATATATATAGGAGGGGTGGGGACCAGCGGCTCAGGCATGTGATTCACTGCCGCCACACTCCCCACCAATATTCCTACCCTAATCCGATCTTTAGAGGGTCACAGTAAGTGACGGGATGTCCTCCACCGCCGCCACTACATCGACTACGCAATCGACGACTTCTCATGGCGAACACAGGCAACACCAATCCTTCTACCCTTTTGTTATCGTTGTTCTTCTATTCTTGTAGATATTGTATTAGGAACCTTCTGTACATGTTGTTATCTAAAAGTTTATCAAGTTCAGAACATATTAGACCCTGTGATCTACATCTAGCCGATCCTAAGAATCTAACACAATAGTCATATATGCACTAAACTGATTAATTGTCCACAAACGTGAGTAATCGTACTATATGTTTTCAAAATTAGGACGAGTAGTATCAATTACTCCTTGATGATTATAATAATTTTCCTTTTGGTTGGATCATTTATTTGTTTTGTATGTCCTTGCTGTCCATGTCCAGCGTTCTTCTGATCTCGCTTAGTTTTGTAAGTCTTACTTCTTTCCTTCTAGGAGTCCGAAGCACTAAATCTTATATTTCAGAATGAATTGAGCACAAAAAAGCTTGTCCTTTAAGTACAGCATCACCACCAAAGTTCCCCTTCCTGCCCAGCACCATACCTCCCAATGGCGAGACTTGTGCGATTTTTGGGAAAATATGTTGCCTTGCTTTTATTTTTTTTTTCACTTTCTGTTCATTAATCGGTCATATTTTCAGTTCCTCTATCACAACTTGTATGGAAAGGGGTGTCCAATTCACTCCCGAATGACTATGATGCATGCCGGGCTACTCTTACAACATACGATGATCTTTATATATCACCTCATGAAAAATGGACCACGACTTACTTGCCCATATACGAGCTATGGATCTTTGTTGCATGGCTACTTTGCTGGAATAAAAGTGAGCCATCCCTACCAACTTAGTGCGACCTACCAGCCTACAAGTACAGATAACACGCCCAAACTAAACAACTTTGTTGCACTTTCTTTTTCAATTGGTACTCACAAAACTAGGGCCAGCCTGAAATTTTTTTTTTTTTTTTTTTCCACAGGCTGCTTTTTGGATTAATGATCTGCATATAAGGTGACACAATGTGTCGTTGGCTAGGTAACATGATGAAACTAGTTAAACATATCATATCACACACATGAATGTGCATTCAGTATTTTAGGGCCACACACCAGCGGTCAGAAGTGTAGCCTTTGTCTGGTTTAGGGTAACATTATATATAGGAAACTCTTTCATCTGCTTGGTTCTATATATATGCTACTTATTCTCGCACCTCTACTACATATATGGTTATCCATCACAGGTAGGATTGACACATAAATAATATAATAAACATATTGTTGTATGTGTGTTATAACAGTACAAACAGGCAACACCTGCAATTCAAGTAGCTAGCCGTCAATGAGGTGACTCCCTCACCTACGCGCACACATGTTTTGTGGCTATAGTATAGGTATGAGATGTTACAGGAAATCAGATCTTATTTCTGGAAGTTCTTCTTGGAGAATGATCTCATTAACGTACACATGATGGGAGGTTGTGGTCATTCCACCACCCACAACCATTAGCATAGCATCACGAAGACGTGCCTGAAGCAGAGATACTGATCAATGGATCCAACGGCACATTGGCCGAGTACACGACTATTAGCCGCCACTAGAGTGCATGTGATCTATTTTGTATGATTATTATTTTTGATTTTTTTTTGAGGAAAACAGGAGGGGACTGTGCTTTTGTAATTAATGAATACAAGGTTCATACATTTGCCTCATGATACAAAAAAGGAAATAAAGAAAATAAGGACTATTACACATAAGCTTCTAGCCATTGATCTATTAAGGAATGATTAGAGGGTTTTGCTCTTGGTATAACTAAGGCAAACTTAGCTTTGAAAGTATCCTTGCAATGTTGATTAGAAGGTGAGATTGCTGCAGGTCCAAATACTCCAGCATAATGTAATTACAATCTCCATAAAGAAAGGCAAATGAATCTGATTTGAGAGCCTCAACTATTTGAGTAACCAAATCATAGTTTGGGATCATCATGCCAAGAGTGGCCTAGCAAGATTGAGCAAAACAACAATCGAAGAATAGATGCAGGAGTGTTTCCTCAACCCCCTATAAACAAAACACACAATTATAACTTGGGAAGTGCATATGTTTCCTTCTCAGAAGCTCCATGGTGTTTAGTCTGTCTTTGAGAAGCAGCCAAAAAAAGAATGTTCTTTTATTCTGACATGAGTTTTTCCACAACCATTTGAAAGATTGATGGACCTGAGAGGTGCGAATTAAAGCTCTATAGGCTTTCCTCGAGGAGTAGATACTGGAGCCCCAAATGTAGCTCCATTGGTCAGGTTGACCCTAGACATTTAGGTTTTGAGTCACCAATTGCATTTTCTAGAATTGCTCAAATGCCTCAGCAGATAAAGGCATCTGAAAAAGATTAATTGAATGCCTTGTAGCCATTACAAATTTGACGGAGATGAAAACATCTTTACACAAGGAGAACAGATGGGGATAAATTGTAGAAAGAATCTGACCATTCCACACATCTAGCAAAAATAGCAGGTCGACCCTCAGCGCAATTAGACAAAGCTAAGCCTTTATAAGAATCCAGTAGCTTCAAAATGTCTTTCCTCCAAAATGAGCATCTAAAATTGGCTGAAAAGCTTGGCAATTTTCGATCAAGATAATATTTGTCCCAGACTAACTAAACCCAGTGAGTGTCCACTTATTATATATGAAACTTAAATAGATGCTTGAGGCTGATACATACATTTTGAGTATTGATATTCAAAACCCCCAGAACTCCCTCTTCTTTTGGGAAACATACCATAGGCCAATTAAAATTTGGAGGCTTTTTACAATTTGCATCTAAACCTCTCCAAAAGCAGTGCTTCCTATATTTGTCAATCTACTTGATAATTGTCTTGGGAAGCATGAAAGTACACATGACAAAAGTGGGTGGAGGAGAAAAGACTGCATTTGTGAGCTCCAAGCTCCTGCTTGACTTAAGAAAGCAGATATACTAACAAGTCTTGTTTCACATTTGGTAACAAAAGGCCGAAGTGCGAAGCGATGGTTTAGTAATACTCGAGAGGTTGACCAAGATGGGTAAAAGGTAAAGAACCCTTGGAGCAGCCAAAATCATTTCCTAGATTATCGAGTTTGATTAGACATATTTATGGATACCATGAAATATTTTTCATAGTTCACCTTCAGACCAGTGGATTTCCCAAACTTGTTTAAAAGATTCTTTTAGAAAATTATCTGATTGAAGACACATTGCATGAAAATCAATGAGTCATCAACATATTGTAATATTGGGAAATCTAGATCACTTCTCATAGGTATTGGCAAGTTTAAATCTCCATCCGAGCATGCAACATTTAGAAGTGATTGAAGGAAATCTACAGCAAGGACAAAAAGAAAAGGAGAAAGGTGGTCACCCCTGTCTTACTCCTCTAATACAATGAAAAGATTCTCCTAGAACACCATTAAGTATCACAGAGGAAGTGCGGTGCTGAAAATTTGTTGCATCCATTGTATCCATTTATGCTTTTTTTAGATAAAGTTGTATCCATTTATGTGGAAAGCCTTTTGCTCTCATTATGTGAAGCATGAGTTGATGTTGTACTTTATCAGAGGCCTTTTCAAAGTCTAACTTGAGAATAATCAACTCTTTCTTGGAGTGGTGATACATATGAAAGTATACAAGAATCCAGGCTAGATAGACTTGAGAATAATCAACTCTTTATATTGTATTGTTTTCGGCTATATGCTTCCAATTAAGCACAGGCTGGAAATGTCCTCTAGAAGACTTTATATGTACCAATGTATTGTCTTTGTAGTGTTTTCATGACTACATAAAGAAAGATGAATACATTTATGTAGCCTTATTCGTTTTCACTCTCTAGCTAGCCTCTTTCCTTGCTCCTATCTATATAAATGCACACATCCATTGAGAAACCACAATCGATCGTGTAGATGAAGGAAAAATCGACATGGCCAAAAAAGAAGCAACGGTTAGCAGACCTGTTCCTGATGCATATATCGACGTCTAACCATTAGTACATCAATACATATGCTGGGTATGAGAGGTGTACGGAAATCAACAAATTCATACATTCGGTGTAAGCACTGCCTCCTTGTAGTAGCATGCCCGGTTTTCTAATGCTAGCAGGTAGTGCATGTGGACCGGCTAGTGTGCAGGTAGTGCATGTGGGCATGGCACGGCATGCGTGGTGCATGAAGGCAGCATGTGGCAGGAAAGAGTAGCCCACAACATTGCTTCTTTGGCACTGATTGTGAGCTCCAACCAGAAGTTGCTCTTGTGATCATTGAGGAGGGAGGAGGTTGTCTTGTTTTTTTTGCAAGTACTTACATATATTAAGCATTGGATCTGCAGTACAAACTTTTTTTTGGGGAGTTCCATCCCAAGGACTAACTTGTAGCACCGTAGCTATAACAGGAGAGCTATAACAGAGTGTCTTATACAGAGGAGCTCTATGACAACAGCAGAAATGGCTATGACATGGTGTGTCGGCTGATGTCAAGTTAAAGAGACACATTTGTTCCTTGATTGTCATTTTACGAGGATGGTATGGGCCACGGTCCACGCGGCTTGGGGTCTAAGGAAGCCAACTAGTATAAATAACATTTTTTGGGGATGGCTAAATGGAATACCAAAGAATTTAAATCATTTGTTCTTGTTGGCGCAGCGACCTTGTGTTGGTCTATCTGGCTCTGCAGAAATGCAGTGGTTTTTGAAAACAAACATTTTTCTTTCTTGCAGGTACTCTACTCGACCACGCACTGGCTCCGTATGTGGGCTATCCTGCAACGGCCTTCTTCCCAGGAGGTGCTTGTAGCGGCCTCTCGGTTCTTGGAGCGGGTGGCCAAGGACTTTTTTCCCAGTGCATGGGTGGCAGTCTAGTCTTAGGATTGACAGTCATTAGTGTCTGTGGTTATTTAAAACTATCAAAGGCTGTGTGGCCAAGGGGCAGAGGCCGGGAATATTTCAAGACATTGTATATCCTCGATGTAATCTCTTAAAATTAATATAAGTTCCCATTTCCAAAAAAAAAAAAGTTAAATAGACAATACAAACATACTATAGAGACACAGCCATACATGATAGGCAGCCACATATATTGGATTTAATTCGGTGGCATCAATTAACTTTTATTTGAAGTCAAACATATCAGTGGTGTCTGCACTCCATCAAGCCCAGTTGAGTAGTGCCACAATGGATTTTCATTCAAATTCAATTGTGTTGATATATAATCTAGCCATCTTGTAGTCACATATATGCAGCACAGGCAGAGCACAGAAAACAGGTATTAGCTCTGCTGAAACACTTTTTTTTTTTTGCTGACGAATCTGCCCAAACACTTTCTATACATGTGTGTGTGAATGAGAAAGACATATATATAAACGATATCAAGTACTTTTTTTGATCATAAATATTTGCAAGAAATGATTATGTTTATCTTTAAGATGAAAAAACATTGTTGGGGGTTTTATGTGGACCTTTGGATTATTGTATTTTGGATGTGACCATCATATGGGCAAGTAAAGGGGGAAACATACTTTTAGCTTCACTTAAGAAGAAACCAAGCGCATATATTTTTTTTCTATGCTGTTTGCTCCTTCTGGTCCAACGATACACAGGGACCGCTGCGAAGAAGCAACGTTTTCAAGTCAATAGTAGTGTTGTAAAGACACCCATCCCTCACACTTCAATTGTTTAGGCATGAGAGGGTGCCCGGAACTCAGCTGTCACCAATTTTTATGAAGTGTGATGAACATATATCTGTTAAATGACATCAAGGTACAATTTCCTCCTTCCAAATGGTCTAACAATACAAAATGATTAGCTTTGAGGAAATGTCCTTCTATTCGGATGGACTCACAGAAGGGTGATGCCCAATGAACTGGTCATGGAGTATATGCCAGTCAAAATGGCTTGGACTTCTGGACAACCTAGATCCATCTCACTGCGTTCAATACCCTGCTGCTAATGCCAATCAAACTCACAAATGCTAGGCATCAACTTTTCCAGGTACGCACCAAATTCAGAATACTCTTTTGTGGGAAAAACAATGTATCAATAGATAAGCACCAGACCAAAGACCTGTAATGTTGTAGACAGGTGAAGGATCTCTGTTGCCCTGAACACGCGTAAATAGATGCGAGGTAACACACATGTTACGCATATGTAGCCCAAAACTTGTCGAAAGAAGGTACAGTGTTCGACAAAGCCTCCGTACGAGACCATCCAACAGGACATCAGAAACTTTACCAAATCGCACAGGACTGATGCGAATTAAGAGCACCATGGCTGCTGGAGTTAAGATGTAATGTTGTTTGTTCAGAGAAGTTTAATTTTCATTTACTTCATTAGCTGTTGATGTGTACTTCAACTTTCCACCGCACCTTTCTGACGTAAACATAATGATCTGTCCGTATCAATAATTATTCCCACAGAGCGAGTCGAAACCGTATTTGGAAATTTTGTTGTATCCATGAACGTAGATATATATACACACAGAGCAGACAAGAGCAGAGCAGAGCAGACAAGAGGTGTAGTTCTTATTTTCTGCCCTCCCGTTGATTTGACGATATATATACACACAGATCCATCACCATATGGCAAGGCTTGTTACGCAAACGTAGTGGTTACAATATTGGCATGAGTGGCGCCAGGAACTCAGCTCTCTACAATACTTGTTCACACTGATGGCTGTATACCGTGTTCATGACCTCAGTAGCACATCCGGCAAGTCACACTGTGCGCATCAGAAGCTACATGACTAGCATAGTGAGCATCAGGGTTCTGGGCTGCGCCTCCACTGTAACTGCGAAGAAGATGAGTTGGTAGTAAATTGTTGAGTCGTGCAGTCTCTCATACAGCCTGTCATACATCATCACACCACTTGTACCACGGTTAAGCAGTCTGATTTATGGAAGAGATAGAGACTGGAAATGAGCAATCATATTTGTTTCCTTTTCCTTTCCTGAACCAAATTAATTTGGTGGCACATAATCGTTCTTCTCTCCTTCTATGACGTGCAGTTGAAATAAACACAGGTGTACTTTATGTCGACTCCAAGATCGAGTTCAAGTAGCAATTGAGGGCTTAGTTACACACATTTGTGTTTCCCATGTGCATTGGTGTGGATCCAGGGACTGAATGGAAAATTATGACTTTTCCCCACAACCTCACTTAACTTACAAGGGGTAGGGTACGTATGTATATATCCAAAGTAACCCTGGAACGTACATATTACGCAAATATCAAACTTTTGGAGCTTAAGAAAAGATATGATATTATGTTGTGTTGCCAGATTTGAACACCACAAATTGCAGAAAGTACATATTCAACAAAGAATTTGCTGCCGCTATTATTTATTTAGGCAAAATTATAGGAAATACTTCCGTCTCATAAGGAAGTGGTGGCTGGAAAGTCTTATGTAGCTTTTCCATTTTATTTCCTCTTACGAAACATATAGGTCTAACAAAAATGTTTGTAGACGCACTTGTGTAAGGCCAGGCCATTCTCTTTCTGAGGTTTCACCTCTCAGTTTCCAAAAGATGGTAAACTTATTGTGAAACTGATCTCTCTCAATGACTAATTTTGCTCCACAGTTTCATGAGATTATTTCAGATGGGTACGAACTGGGCCGAGACAAGGTGATACTAGTGGCAACTGCTGCTCCATATATACTGTTTGGTCCAGCACACATGGCCAGCTTTCTCACGCAGCCTTATTCACTTTTCTAACCTCTTGTTGGCCGGCTCATTTAATTTGTTGCCCATACACCATCATATATACATAGACATCTATCTGTTGGCAATAGATGCTAAAACAAAAAAGAAGATGAAAATAGTTGCAACTCAATACCAGCGCTACGAATGAACACATGTCCCTTAGCTGATGTTACACATATATATGGTACCTATATATGCAATAGTCAAGGGAGGCGTCAGGAAAGAGACTCAGCTCTCACCTAGTTCTATGAGTCCGGAAAGCGACTCAGTGTGACACCCCGCCCTCCAAAGCTGCACCGCACAGCCCTTCCGAGGGGCGTGCACGCGTACACATAGCACCCCGCTTACACTTCATCATCCTCGCTTCGTGTAACACTAGTAGAAATGTGTACATCAATGACCATTCTATCATGACGCTGGCAATTTTGGTCACAGAATAGTCTCATTCTGTGACGAAATTTTTACGTTGGTCACAAGTCACAAGTGACGGAGCCGAGGCACGATGAATAGTGACTAAATGCTGAGCATCGTCATTAATGAACAACACAAATTCGTTATCGATAATGTTGCTTGTTTGGCACACCAGAATGACAAACCGACTTGGTTAGAGATTAGATTTGGGCTGTGGGCCGACTTGACGTCTCTTTTTTTTTTTTGAGGCCACGTTGTGGATAGTTGACGTTGTTTGCCCAGGTCGAAGAAGTTTTGTTGCGGGCCGACGTGAGGACCTATTTATTTGGTGATTGTTTTTTGCAAAAAAATTTGCTCCAATGGAGCTTCGAACACGTGACTAGGAGACACACAGATAGTAGCATCACCACTACACCAAACAATGTCTCTTGACAAGTGCATGTACGTTTTTAATTTGTATACATTCAACATGTTAATCGGACGATGGATGACTTAGATGATTTGATTAGAGGTATTGGGCCCTACACCGATCATCGTCCTTATCGTGCGTGCCTGGCGGCGCTCCTGGACTGCACATCGCGCGGGCGCGGCCAGACGACGTGGGTGATCGGCGGCATCCCGGTGTTTGATCGGCGGCAGCAGACTTCTCCTCAGGTGCGGCAGAGTATCGCTCAAGCAGATCAGTAGTGCCGGCGCACGTGTCAACTACTTGTATGGTGATTTTCTTTTGGCATTGAATCCCTGAATTTTGATTGCTCTCCAAAACAAATCCTGCATTGGTTTACCTTTCCGGCCAGTTCCTAGTAGATTTTGATGTCAGCACACAAGCTGCAAACATACGCATGATTTAGCTCAGGTCTGAATTATATATTCAACAATTTTTATTGTATGTTATTATGTATATATATGTGTCTGATAAGGGCCACCACATAACTAATTCACTAACAGCTAGTGAGCTGCATTACTGAGCCCACAAATTGACATGAATTTTTTATATCATATTTATAGCATCACCAAAGTAAGTTGAGAACGAGCTTACTGTATGTCATATGAATGAAATATTTTTGAAAAAATGCAGAGCAGGATTGTGCATGCTTGCGCGTGGAGCTGGCAGATCAACGCTTGGTGTGATCAGATTACAAGGTTTGATTGTTTTTTGAATCACAGTTACATATATGCTTGTGTCTGAATTGTGCTTTGAAGAGTTACATTTTTTTTTGTCAAACCAGATGGATAGAAGTTGGATTTATGGGATGAACATGGCACATATCACAGTAATTTAGGTCCAAGATGAACATGGCACATATATATAACTAAACTTGAGCTACTAGAGCTCCTGGGTTCTAAACCATCCAAAAGACATCCAGGTGGCATCACTAGGTGTTCTAGATGCCATCAGATCATACTACAAGTTTTTCTAGATTACATTTACAACTATAGATAGGCTGGACAACATGCAGTCTTGGAAGTGCTTAATTCTTCTTTACTTCCTTCAGCTGCTTGTTCAGATCAGCAATGTCATTGCCGTGACACTGGATATCATATTCAGCTATCCAGAGTCTAAGTCCATTCTTCTCGACGAGGTCCTGCATCTTGTCCATCGCATCCTTCATCTTGTCCATCGCATCCTGCATCTTGTTCTGGCCTTCCAGTGCCTCCGCCACCTTGTTCTCAAGACATTCCACTTTCTGTTGCAGCTCAGCAACGACGACACCTTCATCTTGCAGTAGTTGGCACTCTAATAAAACATGACAAAAATAAACATGTCAATTGCATGTACTGGACAGTTCATAATCAGTAACCCAATACAAGGTAGCCGACAAGTTTGGCTACTAGAGCATTCAAATATGCTGCTGTATGAGACAATAATTTTTCAAATATGATATGGAACAACATATCCCATCATTGGAACGAATAAATAAATACTGAACAATAAGCTCACTGAAAGGAAAAGTTTCTCTCCACATTTGTTCTAAAATTGACTCCAAACATTCTAAAACTTAGATCTCAAATGCTTAGATACTAGGACTATTAGACTCCTGCTAGTCAAATGGCAGTTCTATGTTTCCTTGAACATGTATCTTTTTAGTAATAAAGACTCTCCTTTTTAGTTTCTGTCAGAATCAATATATAAATAGCCTGCAATGTTGATAGCCAAGTAGGGAGTATATGAAATTAAAACATATGGTAGCAAACAACAATCTTTTCTAGTTCAATGTAGTTGTGGTTGTAGTTGCACATAGAGACATACAGTAGTACATACAGTAGTGCTAGTGGAGTAAGGACATGATATAACAATAACAGATAGATATGCATGACACAAAGACAATTAAACGGTGTCCAGTAGTATAATTTATGGCTGTAATTTTTGTTAGTTTGATCTGTTATGAAGTCTGAATTTTCAAGGAATGTAGTGATTGGCAAGCATGTGTCCCATGTCTGTTATATTGGTTTGACTTAGAAGCACTTCAAAATGATTTGGATATGCTTGAAGTCCCTCATCCTGATCCTACATCATTTCACTGTTTTATTCAGTTTCCATGGAAAATATCTGAGTAGTATGAATTGGCCTGGCCACATGCCGTAATTAATAGAAAATGAATTAGCTATTCATGTACTCTTGTACTCTTGTACAGCAAGACATAAGTAATAGCCTTCTGCTTAAGAAAATAGGTCACTTGATCATAGATTTATCATTTCTGTTTAAGAACATAGATCAAAACACTCAATAGTTTGAGATATAACAATAACTGTGCTTACTCCACTAGCACTACTGTATGCACTACTGTATGTCTCTATGTGGAACTACAACTACACTGAACTAAAATTGCTGTTTGCCTGCTGCTTATGTACTATCATGTAAAAATCAATGTACCACATTACCCTAAATTACTTGAATCCCAAATTACTCCATCGACTTGTGTATGAGTACATCGACTGAACTGCAATCCCAAATTACTTGAGACCTTAAACCGTAATGTCACCTGAACAGGCGCGGAGAAGGGCGATGATGACTCGACGTTGGCGGCGAGCCTGTTCAGCCTTCTTCTTGATGGCGGACGACCCACGACTCGGGATCCCTGCCTTCCCCATCAGAGCTATGCGGCGGCGATGGACCCAAAGTGGCGGCGGATGAGGGGTGTGGGGAGCGATGTGGAGATGGTTCTGGGGAGCGATGGCCTTTAATGGTCCTTATTTCATTGGTATAAATAAAATCACGGTACACAGTTAACAAACGCACATGTATGGCGCAATGGTAAATCCTGCCGCGTTTGCTCCCCAGTCCCCACCTCTCAAGTTCGAACCCTACATGTTCCTTTTTTCAATTGATTATTTTTTCGTGTTCCTATTTTTCAATTGATTATTTTTTCCTGCCATTTTTTCCCCTGCTTTAACTAATTTTTTTGCCATATTTATTTTTTGCATATTTACAAATATGTCTCTCCAAATGGGTTCAAATTTTTTTTTTGAGATGTTTATATGGACCTAAAGTATGATGTTGTGTGAGGTTATGCAATTTTCGGACCAAGTTGACTATTTTTCATATTTATTTCATGCATTATGACATATTAATTCTAGAAAATGCCTAAAAAAAATCTATAAACTTGCATAGCCCCCACATTTTGGTGTACAATCATGACAAAAAATTTTCAATGCGTTCGACAAAGACTTGATGTCTATACTCTAAGAAGGCTCACAACTCTCTTATACACACTAGAGACTAAGCGATATATATTCATGAACATATGAGGTACTCTCTCCAAATGGGTTCAATTTTTTTTGGGATGTTTATGGACCCAAAGTATGATGTTGTGTGAGGTAATGCAATTTTCGGACCAAGTTGACTATTTTCTATATTTATTTCATGCATTATGACATATTAATTCTAGAAAATGCCTAAGCTTGCTAAAAAAAATCTATAAACTTCCATGGCCCCCACATTTTGGTGTACAATCATGACAAAAAGTTTTAATGTGTTCGACAAAGACTTGATGTCTATACTCTAAGAAGGCTCACGGCTCTCTTATACACACTAGAGACTAAGCGAGAAATGTTCATAAACATGTGAGGTTTGTACTACCACTCTCTCCCAATGGATTCAAAGTTTTTTGGGATGTTTATGGACCTAAAGTATGATGTTGTGTGAGGTTATGCAATTTTCGGGTCAAGTTGACTATTTTCTATATTTATTTCATGCATTATGACATATTATTTCTAGAAAATGCCTAAGTTTGCTAAAAAAATCTATAAACTTCCATGGCCCCCACATTTTGGTGTACAATCATGACAAAAAAGTTTTAATGCGTTCGACAAAGACTTCATGTCTATACTCTAAGAAGGCTCACAACTCTCTTATACACACTAGAGACTAAGCGAGAGATGTTCATGAACATGTGAGGTACTCTCTCCAAATGGGTTCAAATTTTTTTTGGGATGTTTATGGACCCAAAGTATGATGTTGTGCGAGCTAATGCAATTTTTCAGACCAAGTTGACTGTTTTTTATATTTATTTCATGTATTATGACATATTAATTCTAGAAAATGCCTAAGCTAGCTAAGAAAATCTATAAACTTGCACTATCTCCAAATGGGTTCAATTATTTATTTGGATGCTGATCATAAACCAAAATAATGTGTCTATTAACACAAACGGCAAATTAAAACATAGAAGAAGAAAAAAAAAAAAAAAGAAGCTTAATTCTATTTAAGAGGTTAGAGCCGCGTTCACAAAACAAATTTAGCCGCCAAAACTTCGCGGTATCCCGAAAAAAAAAAAGACCGCCAACATCACAGATATTTTACCCATTTCCCCGCTTCTGGTCTCCCCCTCCCGTGGTCTCCCCTTTCCCTCAGATCCACTCCTCCCACCTCCCCCCATTTTCTCCAAACCGAGATTCGCCGCAGCCGCCACACAACCGCCATCGACGACGAGGTCGTCACACCTCCTTCCGACGGGACACAGACAAGGCCGGCGAGGGAGCTGCGCTGCCCGCCGCCACACAACCGCACGGGAGCCAGCGAGGAGCTGCGTCGTCGCCACCATCATTCGCCGCCACCGGATTTGGTTCGTCGCCGCACTCTCTCTCTCTAATCCATCTCTCTCTCTTCATCTTCGCTCATCCATAAGCTGCTGCTGCTCGCCCCTAGGCTACGGCAGCCACGCTGTGAGGTCCGTCCCCTGCTACCCACCTCTGTTTCTATCTCTTCAGGCAAACAGGCACACCAAGTGCTCGATGCTTTGCCTCACTGTGATTAGTACCTACGGCAGCCACGCTGTGAGATGATTGCATTGTTTAGTATTAGCACCTCTAATTACATGCCATTAAAAGTTTAGAATCTTTACAATTCAGATTGGAGCGTAGAGTTCAGAGAACGAGAGTGAGACAGAAATGACAGTTCATAACCATGACACCGTATATATATGATATATGGAACAATACAAAGGTAATTAAAAATTTTGGGAAACCTATCGAAGCTGATATGTGAGCTGACTACTGGGTAAAACTTGCACTTTGATCGATATTAGAAGGGCTTAGCACAAAAAAAATTTGCACAATGAGACAGTGATAATGGATACCAGGTTTCTGTACCATCAGCTTGTGGAATTATCAAAATCTCTCTTGAAAACAACATAGTATTAGTATGCAGCAATCTTAGAGTGACATTTTTTTTCCTTGTAATTGCTTTATTTGTTATTTCAGTTCCTCTTATGAACTCTTAGTTCCGAACTGATGCTCTGCAATGCGAGAAGAAAAACATATGATGCATGAAAGATATCCATGTTTCAACTTCTTGTGGTTTTCTCCCATGAAAAAATGCATTGTTAATGAAAATTAGCTGGAGGAAAAATAAGAAGCATTTGAAACAGACTAAATCTCTCCTTCATTGATACTGAAATAAGGTTCAAGAAATAGTTCAATCATTTCATGTAAATATTGAACTCGCTATAAAACAACCCAAGATAATTTCTTCCCTGGTATTAAAACAAACAACAGAGTATTGTGCATACAAAGCCGGGCTCATGCTATTCATCTTCCTATACTAGGCTTGCCCAGTGACCATGTGTTTGAAACTGCTGGTACCAGGTCTACTTCCTCTCTGACCGCAATGGTGGCAACAAGGGGGCAGCGTAGCAACAGGGCTGCACAAGAATGCAACTTACAATGTTATAGGTTGCACATAATGCATTTTTCATTATTTAACATGTGATTTCAATCCACTAGATAACACTGATTGTAGCAGTTTCCATATGCATGTGTGTCGATAGGAAAATAGAGTTCAGTACAGGCTTCATTTGGTATGTTCAGAGAATTTTTAGTCGCCAACTATTACCTACCCATAACCTATCACCACTTACTGATCTTCATCTGTCAATATTACCTCTTATCTCTTATCTATCATGCAAGTAGTATTAATTAGTACCCATTTGCTCGTAGTTCCCTCCTATGTATTTTCTAATACACATAATTTGCTTCTTCCTGTAAGAACAGCCAAAAACTGATTATGAGAGAAGCCGGGATAGACGCAGCGTGGCGGCCAATTTAAAGAGGATGGAAGAACTAAGACTGAAAACTCTATCTTCTGATTTTAATAAATCCATACCTGAATCTCAACGGAAGAAGGGGGGAAACATGTGAAAAGAACAAGCAGAACCGCAGTAAGGTGAAGTATCATCAGACTACCGGTTCTCGCTGCTACGAGGCACACCTATATGATTATGTAAGTGTAAATTTCCTTGTACGATTACTGAATCTGATTAGTTGCCTTTGCACTTCACTTTAGACACCTTTTCTGTGAATGTTTATGCATGCAACAGAAGCAGAAGAGAAAAAGGGAAGAACCCAGCTTAGATAGGACTAAAGAGTTAGATGCGGTGGAGGCCTTCAAGACCTGCCACACCAGCTCCAAACGTGGCCTCAGTGACCCTGCAAGAGAAGCAATGTAAGATCAATAGTTTGATTTATTCAATGCATTTTTAAGTCCTGTGTTGTGCCTTCCTGAAATAAGTCATGTGCTGTGCCTTCGTTACAGATGAATCGTTATGACTTAACAACATAAAAATCTGGATATTGTACGCCAGCTGGGAATATTTCTTCTTTCTAGCTACTGTAGGTAGAGCTTCCTTGCAGCACCAGCAAGCTGCATATAGTAAATAAAAATGAAGCCCAAAGGTGTGAAAAAATAAAAAATATTTGTTCCAAGAAATTTCCTGGTTATATGTATAGTAAATAAAAATGAAGCCCAAAGGTGTTAAACTATCACATGCCAGAACCATCGTGTCCAACCCATATGGTTAGATCAGTAGGATCTTGTTAATGGTATTGCCCCTCTGTGCGATGATCTTCCCATCACAGAGTACTCTCTCAAATCATTCATTGCAATTTCAATCCTTGCCCTCTGTTCAGTTTCATTGACACATTTGTTGTTTCAAGCCATTGCTCTGAACCAATTACTAATTAATCTGCAATTTGTGCAGCTTGTGAACTCAATCTGTTCAGTTTAGAATATTCTCATTTTTTTTGTGAAAGAGTTTGAGTTATTAGTAATCTATAACTTCACAAAGACTAGAATGGTGGTGTTTCAACCCTTTTCTTGCTGCCCTTTTTATATGACCACCATGATATTACTTTTTTATGAGCATGTGTGTAACAAATATTATATATCCCTTAATTGTAAGCATGCTTAACTACAATTGTGTAAAAGTTTGAATTTTTTGCATGTTAGTTCACCTATCACTATTGAGTTACAAAATTGATTTTTATTGAGCAGCACCACCACTGTACTCTCTCTGTCTATTGCTACTGTAGTGTGTCAAGTATATAAAAAGTAATATCAATGATGCATGAATATTGACTGTTATCTTTGAAATTAACCAGAAAATATATGATCAAACTGCATAAATATAGACTGTTATCTTTGAAATTAACCCTGTAACCTGAATCAGTTTCCACATGCCGCTTACCTTCATAGCAATGATGATCTGTTCAATTAACCTGTAACCTAAATTAACCTGTAACCTGTAATTAACCTCCAATTAACCTGTAATCTGAATCAGTATTACAACATGGTGATTGGAACCTTCAAAAAAATATGTGTTCATAATTGACTACAAGTGCAGAATTCTAATCAGTGAGGCATTAAGCTTTCTCTGAGGATTTCACCCAAAATAAGGAAAATTAGTTACTTACTAGCTAAGATATGAAATCATTTTGATGCTTGACATATGATTGGATCTCTCGAGGAATCTTGTGACATGTCTTGTGTTTATTCTATAGCAGTCTTAGGAAAACATCTAACTAGTTTGTGCCCATGTTTTTCATGCGAAATGGAGGCTATGAACCGGGACCTTAAGGGCTGCAGGTTATACAACGAGAAGACGGTGTGAATGTGGTGTCCATTTGTGCTCTCCAAAACCAGCTACGAACTATTCTTGAAGAGTGTTGGCCTCAAGACAACACAACCCTCCAGTTCAGGAACAACAAATGAAAGTGAGCTTGGGGGAACAACTAAAAGTCTGAAGCAAGGGCTCTTTGTTGAAGGTGAACTCGAGGGACTCGGGAAGAAAAGTGAAGAAAGGCGATGAAAGGCTGCTCAGGCAACAAAAAGAACTGGAGGAGTACAAGAAGGCGACAGAGCAGAATAGGAAGGAGATGGAGGAGAATAGGAAGGAGATGGAGGAGAATAGGATGCTCCTCGGCGGATCTTGAACCTCCAAGCTCCTCGTTCTAGTCTTTGCTCCTCCTTCAACATGAAGGCGCTCTTTGCTCAAGTGTTCTTTGTGTTTGGCATGCTCATTTTGGCTACTCACGAAACTTAAGTTGCCCTGTGGTGCTAACTTTTTAGTATTTCCTGTTTTGTTTGTGCAAATGGATTTAAATGTGTCTTTGTGGGCGAGTTTATGCTCAAGTGGTGGTGCTAGGCACTTAGTACAATACTTGTTTTATTTGAACTACGATATTATGTGGTTTTTGTACAACCAATTGCAAAGCGCAATTAATTTATTTAGCTGCATTTGTATGACCAATATTATTGACATCACAAGCGCATTCTCGTGACCAAACCGATGCGACACGTGATCAATTACGTGACCAATTTGTATTGAAAAATCGCGTGACCAATTATACCCGGCCACATGGCGATTCTAATTGGTCCACGTGGACCAATGAACGGCGGGCGTAGCTGCCACGTAACGCGACACGCCATCGACCCACGTCGGCATCCCACGTGGCAAACACCACCGATTATGACGATACCGTAAAGCAATTGGTGACCAAAAAAGGGCGTCATAGGACGAGCGACGCCGTTAACGGCACCGTCAAGGCGCTGTCGGGCGATTGATGGTGGCGAACACGGGGTATAAACATGACCAAACCAGATCGTCAAAGAATGATTGCACATCTTTGACGATGGACTTATCGTCATTGAATGGAACAACATATATGACCAACTTTGCTATTTCGTCACACATTAACAAATGTGGCGCGACCCCGATGGCGATATGATTTTGGTCACAAGGTCGTCCACAGGTGAAACTATGTGACGTTTTCGACATACAATGACCAAAGGTGAACGCCCGGGCACCGCCCGACCCGGCGTGGGGTCAGACGGTTGTAAAAGCTTGTCTTCATCATCGCGTTGTCGTCTTTCCATCTTTCCATGTTTCGCTTCTTGTCTTGAGTTACCAACACTTCGATTGTATCCCGTGAGCACAAGTGTTAGCATGTCGTGATCGGTTAGACAAGAACGAAGTTAGTGCTCTCAATCCTAAATGCATATGCAAGTCAATTGGACCTAGAAGCACTTCACCAAAGGATTGTCGCGGCATCCCCTCTTGATAGTCGGCCATCTATCCTATAATGTGATCACACGCTCTATCGTGTCTCGATCACCGAAAGGAAAACCCTATCAAGAATACCTTTGCCTTGATCTCCCGGGTTCCTCTCAAGCCGATCATCGAGTTTGACGATCCACCATGTCCATCCATTGTCCATGTTCATGATCATCATGCTCCACGTCATCAATCTAGTCCTATCTCATAAGTCATACTTAGTGCAAAGGATTAGTGCCACAAGTGTGTCATCAATTTCCAAAACCAAACATGAGATTTCAGCGGCCCAAAGGTGCAAGTGAGGCACCATGGTAAGGTGTCCCCGTTCTCCAGTGGTGTCTTTTCTGGTGATGCAGAGGAGCCGAAGAAATAGGAGTGCCGCTTTTGTCAATTGGGTAGCGGTGTACCTGATGTTCCGCTAACGTGGTACTGATGGTGGCGCCTTTGCTGGATCTGCAGCTTGCTTGATGGTGTTCTCTGACATTGTTGATGTCGAGAGGATGTCCAGTAAGTTCAATGGATTGTCGTCGAAGTATAGCAAGGGAACGACCGTGTCATCGGCGGCGCCCGGCGAGGCATCGTTGTTCTCGCCCTTGGAGTTGTTGTCGACGTCAGGGGGTCGTCATCGGCGTTGGCGTCCTTGAGGACATCGTTGACGTTCATGGCGCCCATGGTAGCGTCCTCGTCGTTGTCGATGTCGTCGATGCCGTGGACGTTGTGGCTAGCGACGTTAATGGCGATGTCGGGGATGTCATTGACGCTCAGGGAGGTGTCGTTGTTTCCTCCTTTGGCGGCACTCGTGGGGGCGCCGTTGTTGTCGTTGATGGTGCGGGTGTCGAAGACGTCATGGTCAACGACGTCGATGTCGATGTCGGTTGACGTCGTTGTGTCGTCCTTGCTGGTGAAGATGTTGGCACTCCGGATGTTCCCAGTGTCAAAGATGATGTTGCTAGTGACCGAGGAACATATCTGTGCCATTGTAGTAGCCGTGAGACGTTGGCCTAGTTGGGTGGGCTTTTCGTCGAGCAGCTGGTGGACGTCGATGGTAGCCTCGACCGATCGATGCGGGTCGCGGCGGTGGGTCATCCTTGGGGTAGGCGTGCTTGTTGCTTGCAGCGTCGATGATCTTGGAGGGGGTGACGTAGGCGGCGCCGGTAGGAGCAACGTCGCCGTCGGTGGCGCCCATGGTAAGGGCGTCGTCGATGGCACAGATGACGTCGGAGGCGCGTACGTCGGACAACAAGGCCGCTTGTTGCGGTGTTGCTGCTGTCGTGGCCACCAGTTCGTCGTGGATGTTGAGGACGACGTTGTCGTTGACCTTGGCAGCCTGCTGTTGCTCCCAGCATGCTATCATAGCCTGCTCATAGTCGTCGAAGATGGTGTGGAGCTTCTCCATGAACGCGATTGTCCATCTTATTTGGGGTGGTGGTCGTCAGAAGCCATCGATGGTGGGAATCGTTCTGGTCTCCGGATACCAGTTGTCACAAACCGGTTCGATTCCGGCATGACACGTGGCCGGCGGCGGCGTTGGGGCGGTGGCAGTCGGCTTGGGGGCGGCGTGATGGTGGTGGTGACGGTGATGGTGACAACGATCGGTGGCGTGATTACGTAGGCTGATGAAGAACGACGAGGTAGAAGATGACGTGTAGCAGCTCCGGGCGGTGACGGTGGCAATCGGGGCTGCCGGGCGGCGCAATCGGGTCACCGGGGTTGTTGGAGACGAGGTAGAACAGGATGAAGACGTCGGGGCAGCGGCGGGCGGGCGGAGCGCGCAGCGCGGCGCTGGGCGGCGTGGGGCGGCGGCGCGGGGTGGCACGACGGCGCGCGAAGCAAATGGCGATGGCGTGTGGGTGTGGCGGCGCTAGGGTAGGGGCGGGCGCCAGCGAGAGAGAGAGAGAGAGAGAGAGAGAGAGCCTGAACTTTTGGGTTTTACCGCTTTAATTTTTCTGCTTGTATTTATAGTTTTTTTTTTGAGAATTACACAGTACAACGTAGACACTCACAACACGCACGCACACTCGCCCCTCTGAATACACTAAGAAACACTACTGCTCAATTTATACAAGGGAGAGGTTCGTTTCATTGCCAAGTTAAGGTTGACCCATATGCCACCGCCGCTAGACCGACATGACGAGCCGCTAGAGAAGCTGTGGCTAGAGCGGGCGTTCTGTCGGTCTGGCCGAACCGACGCTCTAGGCAAACCTGGCCTGGCCCCGTTCAGCACCGCCTTTCTCTAGCGGCCTGATGGGCTGGCCTAGGCCCCATTCCCGGTGGGGGCAACAGTCCAATTCTTCCATTGTTTAGCCTTTTTGCCATCCCCTTATTGAAAGGGTGTTTATGCAGTTTGCTTTCCTCTTATTTTGCGTGTTTTCACTTGATTCCGCATTTGAGTCCAACTAGGTTAGTAGTAAAGGTTTATGTGGCATAAGTTTGCAAGTTTCTCATGAAATAGACATAAGTTGGCGGTATAAAATGGATAATAATGACCGCCAACAGAAGCATTTTCCGAGTGCTTGAAAATAGCACTCGACAAAATATATCCTTTCCAAGTGCTTGAAAATAGCACTCGGCAAAATACATCCTTTCTGAGTGCCACATCTTTGCCAAGTGACTTTTTTTTGACACTTGGCAAAGTAATCTTTGCCAAGTGTTTCATTTCACACTCGGTAAAGAGGGTCTTTATCGAGTGCTCGGAATAAAAAAAAAACACTCAGCAAAGATCACGTCTCTGGTAGTGCTAACTTGGTGTCAGAGGTGACAGCATAGGCGTCGGTGGAGAGAGGAAGCACTTGTGAAGTTGTGGTGCTTGGTCGATCCTACCTCAGGCCTGACTCGTTCACCGGCGGCATGCCACTGCCAGAGACAAGATCACAAGGCTCCGCATTAGAGACACCCCACACCGCAAAAGTTGCAGGACTCGGCTGCTGTTCTAAGTCTACTGGTGCGGCCATGGCAGGGAACTGGAAGCGAGCCCACATGGAGAGAAAGAGAGGATAGAGGTCTAGGGTGGAGGCAGAGATGGTGCGGCGGCGGCATAGGTGGGATCTATGGATGGAAGCCGCAGAGGCACAGACACAGCCAACTCAAGGGACAGGTCCGTTTATGGGATTTGGCCAGCAGAGCAGAGACGTGAATGGATGAGTATGGATGCTGCAAACGGTTCATCACCTCCTCCCGTGAGCATCAAATTTGCATTGATAAAATGAAGGTTTGATTACATATGACAATAAAATTGAGGCTGACCCATGAAAAATTTGCATAAAGTTCCAGAACGTATCATATCATTGAGAAAACGGACCAACTAGGGCCTGAGGAGGGGGCACTGCCGTGCCAAGCGTGCCCCATGTCGTGCCCTAGATTGGGCAGCGAGGAGCAAGAGGGTGGGGTACCCGTTGTTGTCATGAATTACCTTCTCGAGTCCTAGTTGGTTTTTGGGAAAAAATGGTTAAGTTAGGGAGTCAATTTTGTTAGATGGAAAGGAGAAGAATCCAAATCCTATTAGGATCTACTAGATTGCTTAGGAGTCAAATACGATGAGGACTACAAATACCTAGGAGATATAATAAGAACCAAAGTTCTTTCCCTATCTATCTCTCTCACGCGCACCGCCGGCCCCCTCGTCCTGCGCTAGCCACCACCCACGCCGTCGCCCCTGCCCTGGTGCTGCCCTCCACCTCGTCGCCAGCCACCACTGCGGCCACAGCTTTAACATCAAACACTTTTACTTGTACCAAAACTAAACACGCCTTATCTACTACCCAACAAACCACCATTTTATATCAGCGACTTCTAGGTAAGCCATGACCTCTAGTGCCTCTAATTCCCGGTAGGTTTGTGTACTAGTTAGATACAATGGTCACTGCAGTGATTCCGCGACTTTCAAGCAGTGAATTGAGGCCATGCTTAATGTCGCCACTAGAACCCAAATTATTTACTCACCCATGAAGAACGACTTATCTTCTGTTGAAGGCTAGCTATCTGAGCGATGACTTGTAGGTAATACTTATTCAGAACTTCTACACACGAGACTGACTTGGTACAAATTTACATTGCTAAAAATCAAGTTTCTATTACATATATGACAATAAATTAAAGCTGACTGTTGGGGAATATGCATAAAATTCCAGGACGTCTCATATCATGGATTCGATAAATGTTTCTTTCAATCCATTATTTTTTCGGTGGTGGATACTAATAGTCAAACTGACTTTTTGGTCATAGTCTTCCTCACTCGCTAACTGTCCTTTGTTAAGACTTAAGAGCCTTGCCGTCCAAAGATTGAGTGAGGCTATCAAAGTTGAGCAAAAATGAAAAATAAATAAATAACCATATACTTTTCCAAACGTATGGCGTCATTGGCATGTTTGGTTTGAGGAATGAGATGATCCATCGTCAACTCATTCCTTACATTATATATTTTTGTTTATAGAATCGAACTGGTTGATGTATCACCACCTCATTCCACTACTAAAAAAAAAATCTTTTACAAGACCTTTGGCTTTTATCAGCCGCCCTCTCCCTCTCTTGTCCTCCGCTCTCCTCTCCTCTCTCTCATGCCGGCTGCACGGGGCAGCGCCCTTTGTCTCCCTCCCGGAGGCTGTGTGGGGAGGCGCCCTTCTCCCTCTTGGCGCTACACGGGGCGGTCCGTCCCTTCGCTCCTGTTGGCTGCTCGGGGCGGCCCGTGCTGTCCCTCTAGGCAGCTATCGACGAAGGGCAGCAGCACAGCCACGGCTCCAGCGGACAATGACGGGGCATCCCGGCGACGGCGAGGTTTGCTCTCTCTCTCTCTCTCACTCACTCTAACTCTTGGTCCATGGCGGCAGATCCACGGTGGCCGGGCTCCTTGGCGGCGGATCGACGGTCGGCATGGCCGTATCCATGGCAGGACCGCGCTCTGGTGGCGCGCGTCCAGGTGGTGGCAAGGGCGCAAGTGTGCACGTGGGTGCCCCCGAAATCCCTGCGGCAGATCCCGATCCAGATCGAGCAACGACGCCGGCGACGACCCCAAAATCGTAGCGGCGCAATCAAGTGGCGGCGGACGGTGCACAGCCCGGAAACCCTCGCAGCGGCGCCCCCTAAAACCCTAGCCGCAGCGGCCCAGATCCCGGTCCATTAGGGTTTTGGAGTGGGTTTTTCTTTTTATTATTATTTTTTTAAGGTTAGCAGTGGCGATTTTAGGCGCCCTGAAAACCGCCAACCATGTCCTCTCAAACTAATAATTATAATACTATAATACGATGAAAGGAGTTATTCCACCAAATTTAAGAAATGAACTAATGTCGTATCAACTCATCTATGATTAGATGACTCCTCAAACCAACCATCTTAGTAGTATCCTTGACATGAGGTGTCAACAAAATTTCTAGCGCCCTCAATCCTCATGGCTTGGTGTGGCTCTAAAAATATATTAGTGCATAAACCACTGTTTTTTTATTTAGTATTAGTATATACGTACTTATATATGCCAAATACCTTAGCTGGTCATCTGGCATGGATGGACGGAAATTAGTAAGTGGTTGTCTACGAAGTATAAACGGGGATGAACCTATCTGAGTTGAGAAAAAAAAAGTATAAACTCAGACAGGTTCATCTCCTGATACATTGGTGAACTGGATTCTATTCATGTTGAAATGATGGCTTATTCATCTCTTGATAGATTGGTGAACTGGATTCTATTGATGTTGAAATGATGGCTTAGAGCATCTCCACAGTTTTGCAAACAGAGTTTGCATCTTTTAAATTTGCCAAAAACATGAAAAAGTGGTCTCCAACAGTTTTGCAATTTGATTGGTTCAATCATAAACCATCCTCAACTTAAATATGCCAAAGCTGAGGGACTGGCAAATCCTCTCCTTCTATTCATGTTGAAATGATGCATGTTGCATGTTGCCTTTTTTTTTTTTTCTAAATTTGCAAAACTGATATAGTTTTTTCACTTGGCATATATTTTTATAACTTGGCAAATCACAACTTTTGTATATTTTGCAAAATGGAGATGCTCTTAGGTGGTGCAAAGTCGTCGCATGTGCTGGACTGGTGGTTGCATATAATTTCGCAAGAAAATGAAACCTTTGAATTTTGCCTAAATGGAGGAAAAGTTGACCGACCTGTTCAGTACAGTTATTCGTTGTTGAGCACTAAGCTGGTCTGCGGTCTTCTGAAATCTAGCAGATGAATTGCTTCCAAAGCTGATGGTGTTCAAAACTAAGGAGGGTGTTGTTACTCATTGATGTTTTGGCAACGATCGCTTTCAGAGTCAATTATTGCTAACAAATCAATTTACTAAACCAATTGTGTAACTGCTTACAAAGTTCTGTCTCTGTTTTGGTGCAACTGTGCCTACGCCTGGGCTGCAGCAAAGGTGTAAAGCTAGAGGGTGGGCTCACGCATCAAATGGGCTTAATGGTGCCAGTGATTATGGGGGACAGGAAAGCCTTCCGGGTTGCTAAAAAAAGAGAGAGAGAGAGAGAGAGAGCAAAGCCTTCCGGGAAGATTAGGCCCATGGCAGAGCTCTCTAGGTTTACAGTTTAGGTTCATTTTTTTTTTCTAATTTTGTATATAGGTTTTAGATTAAGTCCAAGTTGAGTTTTGATTTTTTTGTTTCAAAACCTATCTTCGCGCAATCATTCAAGAATCCATGGTAACTCCAAATTGCATCCCTCATCATGCAGCTAGCATATATGCATGCATAATTCTTAATTTGTGAGATTTTTGAGAAGGGAAAAGATAGGATCAACATAGGCAATATACAGAGTTGCGAGGTTTAACTTTGCCCATTTGGATTTGAGCCCGAATCCACCTAGAGGTTTTGTTAAAGTAAATGCATGATACATTAGCCTCAAATTTGGAAGAGGGGTGTTACAAACCGGTTAGATTGGGCCGGGGCAGGACACGGTCCCCTCGGTGTGCCCGGGCGGGGCGGCGGGCGACGGTGAGGGGCGGCGGCAGCATTGCAGCCCTAGGGCAGCGCGTGCGTGAGGAAGAGGGTGTCGTGAGTGGGGTAGGGGCAGGAGGCGGCGGCGACATTGGAGACGGTGAACGGTGTCGTGATGGCGTAGATGACGCAGTCGGGCGATGAACGACGCAGGTAGGAGACCATGATGATGACGCATAACAGCTCCCAGCGGCAACGAGGAACGACAAGGGCGACGGCGCAGGGCGCCGGTGGCGGCGGCCGCCCCCGGGCGGCGCAGGTGGCGTGACAATGGCGTGTGGCGGGGGCGGCGGCGCACGCGGCGTGGGGAGGAGGAAGAAAGAGCCTAAGGCTAGAGAGCTGAAGTTATTGGGTGTTACCCCTTTATTTTTCTGATTGATGCAACTGATTACATCTCCCTTGTATTTATAATCCTGGGAAGACTTGCATGAGAAGTAGATCTCCTTTATTTCCTAATCTATTCTTATTTTATCCCTAAATAATATTACTTAATGAGGAAGCAAACGACGCGATGAGGGCAGGTGGCGGAAAGGTCCTAATGGCTAGAGGGGGGGTGAATAGCCTATTAAAAATTCTACAAACAACACTAAGCAAGGCGGTTAGTAAATAAGACGGCGTAGCGAATAAGCAAATGCTTCAAACTAATTACGCAAGCCTCTTAGCAATTCTAGCAATTCTAGTGTCTCTAATCACAAGCAATGGCTAGGTCGCTAAGTTACTCCTAGGTGGATAAGATATACTAACTAATTCTACCACTAGGAGCTAACAAGGCTAAGCTAACTAAACAAGCTACACAACACTAAGCACCCTAACAAGATATACTACGAAAGTAATGCAAGAGGTGCTAGGATACAATACCACCGGTGTAGTGTTGAGGTTGTAGCCAATCACCGTGATCACCAAGAAATCTCCAACGAGCAAGAACAAGTGACACGATGATTTTTTACCGAGGTTCACGTGCTTGCCGGCACGCTAAGTCCTCGTTGTGGCGACACACTCACCTGACGTGTGCTAAGCTTAATGGCCGGTGCCAAAACCCCTATGGGCGCTCAAGCAAACGATCACAAGAGAGGGTCCAACAAGCCACGAGCAATCCACTAGTGCTCCTTTCGCGAATCTCCCGCGGGGTAAGGAACGACCCCTCACAATCACCACCGGTGTGGCCTCAAACAAGCTCCACTTGAGCTCAACACCGCCTCTTGCTCCAAGCCGCTAGGGAACCGGGCAAATTCCCAAGAAAACAAGAATCCCGCGGCTTCTCCAAGGATGAAGTGCTCTAGATGCAACCAAGCAATGCAATGCACTTCTATCACTCTCAATCTCACCAAGAATTCGAGTTAGTGTTGGGGAGATGAGTGGAGAGGAGTATCAAATGCTCACTAGCAAGTTGCAAATGTGCAAGAGAGAGCCTAAGGAACCAGCCAACCAAGTATATATATGGCTCCTCTCGAAATGGAGCCGTTGCTCCAAAATTTGTCTCTTCGGGGGTGACCGGACGCACCGCCCGGAACCACCGGCTGGTCCGGTCGCGAGTCCGGTCATCGCTTCCGGTCACTACCGACAAGGGTCGGGCCCATACCGGCGCCCTTCCTTCGCGGCGTCCGATCGGCGGATCCGGTCGACCACCGGAAGCATCCGGCCGAGGGTCCGTCGCAGCGTCCGCAAAATTGCCGCGGGCAGGGGCTTTCGCAGACGCACCCACCGGAGCCACCGGCGCGTCGCGCCCGGTCCGGCCGCGTCGTCCGGTCACCTTGAAACAAAGAAGAACTTCTTCTTTTTCTTTGCTCTTTGCTTCAATCTTGCTCCGCCTCTTGCCGTAGGTTGCCAACACGCCCAAGATGACCACGTTATCACCAATGTTAGCACGTCGATAAGTTAGGCAAGATCGGTTAGTGCTCTCATGTCCTAAATGCAATATGCAAGTCAATTGGACCTAGAAACACTTCACCAAAGGATTGTCGCGGCATCCCCTCTTGATAGTCGGCTATCTATCCTATAATGTGATCACACGCTCTATCATGTCTTGATCACCGAAAGGAAAACCCTATCAAGATACCTTTGCCTTGATCTCCCGGGTTCCTCTCAAGCCGATCACCGAGCTTGACGATCCATCATGTCCACCATCATCGTCCATGTTCATGATCATCATGCTCCTTGTCATCCATCTAATCCTATCTCAAAGTCATCACTTAGAGCAAAGGATTAGTCCACAAGTGTGTCATCAATTTCCAAAACCAAACATGAGATTTCAGTGGCGGCGGGCTTACGCCGGGGGTCTTGTAGTGGCGGCCGGCCTTCCCCCTCCATGGGCTGCAGTGGTCGGCCTTTTAGGGCTTTGACAGCCCTTTTGGCCCCCCCTCTTGACGGCACATGACAAGGGGTGAGTGTGTGCTATGTGTCAATTTTTGACAATCAATTTATCAGTAAGCAATATAGATTTGGTTTTAATCCCAAAGTTTAGATGCTAGGACTTACCTTATCTGAAAAAAGCTAGGTGTTAGGACTTCTCTAGTAAAATAATTTATCAATAATGTCCAAGTCAAAAGTTAGTTTAGGGCTTGTTTGGTTTCATGGGACTAGAGACTAGGGACTAATTTTTAGTCTCATTTAGTCCCTAATTTACGAAACACGAGGACTATGGACTAACTTTTAGTCTCAATTAGACCCTATTCCAATCGACTCTTGGTAGAGACTAGGGACTATTTTTTAGTCTCATTTAGTCTCTAGTCCCTAGTCTCATAAACCAAACAGGCCCTTAGTCTTGGAAAATACTTCATTGCAAATGGTTTATGTATCATAGTAGACTTGTTTTTTTTTAAAAAAAAAATAGTTCCTTAAATGGTTTCCATAAATCGTTGGTTGCAAGACAAGGTATGCAATATCAAATCTAACTTGATGAAAACGAAAAGGGTTTGAAAATACCTTTGGGATTAAAAATTCATGATCTTGTTTAAAGTTTATTATTATTATTATGACAAAGGAAAACCATTTATAAATATTCAAAACATTTTGCATACTCTTTCATTTGGGTGTGATAAAGAGTGGTGTCTACTGATGTCTTGTTGAAAAGATATGGTTTGATTATAACTAGCTCTATGATTTAAATCCATATCTTCCCAAAAAGGATCGGTGTCCCCAAAACCCTTTCAAATCATTTTACAAAGGTTTTGTTTATACTGTTTGAAGAGAAAATGTATCATTTAATGTGAAGCCAAATATTTACAAGTAGTAATGTATGTAATTTATTTTGGTTAAACCACAGATTTAAACTTGGTTTAGACATTGCTTTCAACAATATGAGTAAAACATTTTCGTTTAGTTGTATCGAAAACCCATTTTTGGATAAAGGTGATTCTTGGTTAATAAGTTGTGATTTTTCAAAAAGACATAAGTTTAGGCAACACAACCACTACACCACAACCCTTAATCAGCGACTGACTTGTAGTTGCTAAAAGTTGGTGCGACTTTCAGTCTGTTGCTAAAAGATATAGCGACGGACCACTGTAGATGCTAATGAAGGCTTCGTTGTATATATACAACAACAAATAGACTTTTAGCGATGGACAATTCGATGGTAACCTTTTGGCAACTGACAACCTGTTGGAGCTTTTAGAAACAAAAACTAACAAAGTGGATGTGATTTGGGAGAAATGAGTGAAGTACTCAATTTCACACACTAATTTCACATATGCACAGTGCCTAAACACATTTTTATTGTCCAATATCCAAACCCTAAGCATGAGAATGAGATTTAAGATATGGGCACAAAAGCAATGACCAGTGCGGCACTGGGGATTGAGCGGCTGGCTAGCTGATAGGCCCAGTGCCGATGGTGGGATTGTGCGCATTGCACATGGTCACATGGGGCGGTGGTGCGATGTGGCTGTGGTGTTGTGCTTGGCGAGGTTGAGGCGAGAACTCATGAGGGGAAGAGGATTTGGGGCGATTTTGAGCTGATGTGGTAGTCACGATGAGCCGATGTGGGTGGCCAGGATGGACGAAATTACAGAGAGCAGGCCACGAGCAGGAACAAACAGAACTCAGTCACAGAAGTGGGTGCCGCCGACCGGTGGCTACTCGCGCCCACACGGAGGACGGGCACACCGCAGACGGAGTCACGGACAGAAAGGCCAGAGCTGAGTCGACGGACTTTAGGCTTCAGCTCACCCCCCCGCCAGGCTCCCTCGCCTCGAGGGCCTTGTGCGACGACACAGCTCGCCCTCCACCAGAGGGTCGGGCCTGGCTGCGGTCCACCTGTGACTGTGTCATCATCATGGGTGGTGGCATCACGGGCGCCCTCCTCGTATGGCGGAAGCAGTACACCTTGACATGCATGGCCGGTGACCCATGCTCTTGTCCATGGATACATCGGTGCTGCATGCAGGAAGGAGTCTGGGTGGCAGCATCGCCGGAGCCCTCCTCGCAGGAAGGAGTGCGTGCCTAGCCATGCTCTCGATCGCTGATGGGGTCATCGGTGAGACAAATCACATTACGGTTTTGCCCTTTCCCGATTTTGGTTGCGGATCGAGTTTCTCCAACACAGTTCCACTATTTTTCTAGCTATCGGATCAAAGGGGTATGAACGGTCCAGGTTTTCTGCAAGCACCGTAAAAAGTCTCTTATTTCCAACATAGTAGTATCACAGGATGGAGGACGGAAAGTTTTGGAACGAAACAGGCTCAGCCGAGCCAGAAGTGTACACAAGGACATAAGAAAACTTGAAAGCTCTCCCGTTGAGAATGATAAGAGAAGCACACAGAAGCATGAATGAACCACACAGAAGCATGAATGAACAGTTCACCACCAGCCGCCAATACCTTAGCAGACTCCTTGGGTGAACCCAACCTTTCCACCCTGCAAATCATATATCATCTCTGTCGACCGTTGTGCTAGGGTACCGATGACAGAGATAGGGAACATGTTCCCTGGATTTGTCTCCCCGAACGTGAGGCACGCGACGGAGAAGCAGTTCGCCAGGTTGGTGAAGTACATCACCTGGTCAAGCATGAGCTCCAGGCTTGACCCGCCGGTGAACTCGAGCCTGATGTTCGGCAAGATGATCTCGTCCAGCCCCGTGAAGTTGTAGCACGTGTCCAGGCCGTTGAACGGCGGCGCACTGGGGTACATGGCCATCTGCCGCCGAAACTCATCGCGGAGCACGGCGTACACAGACGGGACGAAGTAGTTGAACGTTGACGCTGTGTCCAGCATGGTGAAGTTGTTGATCGGCGCAGACGCAGGGATCTGGAGGTCTACATCGCCGACCTTTATCCCAATGAGCTCGACGAAGTATTGGCTCGACATGACCCTGTTGTCAACCAGTGGCGCGTACTGCACGTCCTGCCGGCCCGAGTACATGGAAGTGGAGGGGCCGACGGAGAGGAAGCCGTGAGAGCTCAAGTTCGACGGAAGACAGTAGGAGAAGGCGATGGTGGCGTCGCCGCCGTTTCCCGGTGGAGAAGACGACGACACGACGCGAGACGCCAGCGACTGGTTGTTCCTGCTGAGGTCTATCATCCCAACCGCACCGTAGAAGAGACCTGGGTCGACGAACTGCGTGCACCCGAACGTGAAGCCATCCACCGCAGCCGACGGCGAGAGCATGAGCGTGTCCTTGACGAAGGTGCCGTTAGCCGTCGTGACGACTTTGCCACCGATCCTGAAAGGGCACATCTGTGTAGAGCTAGAGCAAGATTCCGCCCCGCACTCCGGTGAGCCGCAGGGTATAGGTGCGAAGGACGACGAGAGAGACGGGTCAAACGCCTGGTTGCATGGGCTATCCCCGACCGTGCACGGTTTGCACCGGAGGTATGAGAAGCTGGCGGAGGTATCGAAGGCCACGGTGAACTGCTGCGCCGGTGTGCCGTAGCCGACGACGACGCTGTAGATCAACGCCCCGGGAAACACATCGTCGTGGCTGCCAGCAATGGGAATCGAGTCTGAAGTCGACGCCGCAGCCGCACTGATAGGGCGGCCGCCGATCTCTGAGAGGGACTGGAGGCGGAGCCTGTCGGCGTGCAGAATGTCGTTCACCGAAGGCATGTCTTTCTGTGCGCCACTGAGATCCGAGCAGGGGCTCAGAGGGTGCAGCACTGGCAACATCATGTCATTGTCATTGATAGCTCCTGAAAAATATGGATCACAGGGATGTCACTAAGCTTCTTAGTATTACAAAGAAGCTCAAAATGTAAAATCAACTAGTCAAACATCGCCTTCTCCTACATAAGTTTGACTCAGACTAAAGTCTAAAATCTACAATTGTAATCTTTATGAGATGCAACGAGTACAACACTACAAGTTTAATATTATTCCATTCATTTCAAATAAATTACAAGACATTTTGACATTTGTAGGTTCATAGTTTTTACTATGCACTTAAATATACACCATGTCTAGATTTTTTTTGATAATACAAAAATATCATCCGGCTTCATCCTCTTAAAGTAGGAATTAGAGCCTATTTATTACAAAGTTCACCATCCACAATATATCTAGAAAAACATCTTAAGTCACTCAAATTTCATAAAACCATGCATGGTCAATTCATTCAAACAAATCTGACCTAGCTATATTCCACCTATACAAATTGCATTGTGTAGGCTGATTGAAAACACCGGCTACCAATGCAACACCAACAAATTGCCCTTCTTATGCAATTACAGTTTTGGAAGAATTTAAAAATCCTAAGAAAATAATGTAATTGCGTGATCATGTTTAACTGTACCGGAAAGGAGTGCTGAGCAGTCTGGCGCCGCCATTGATGATGGCTGAGGTTCAACAGAAGATGGGTGGAGGATGACATGGCTTCTCTCATGAGTAGTGTGTTCCGAGAAACCAAAATAAGGTAGAACAAGGAAGCAAATCAGTAGAGAAGAAATGTGTGAGGCCATCGATCGTTGTTAGATACAGAGTGATGATGTGCTGCTGCTATAGCTGCTGGTGATACTAAATCATAATCTGATCACTGTTATATAGATGTGGGATCACTATGCAACTATAATATTGGATCTAGTACTTCTAAGCTAGCTGAATTTTCCTGTATCATCCATGTGTCCAACGATAAACGGTGGTTGAATGTTTCAACCTGACGTCATGCTACTTCGATATGGTTTTCTACTTTATGTACGTCTTGGAGATATCAGGCCTCGCGGACAAAGAAAATCCGGCCATTGGGATTGACGTACAGCTGGGAGCTATATAAACGAAAACTTTAGCATCAAGAGCATAGCCAGATAACGAGATGCCTCGTGCAAGAGACATCCTGTACCTTGAAAAAATAAGGTGACAGGACACGTTAAATTGGCTATAAAATTTTAAACAGATATTGTACTCGTAGAGATTAAGCCAATACTTAAAAGATCACGCTGAGACTGAGTCTTTAGGGGCAATCGAGCTAAAAATATCCTTCGTCAAGATCATAGCATGGCATGGAATATCCTAGTTGTCAAATAAATAAACTTACACCCCCAAGAAAGGCAAAGCACAAGAATGGAAATGCAAGAATGAGAAGATGAATAATTTTTTTTTTCCTGGTGTCGAGCAAATTTTATTTTGTGTGTGGTCTCGAGTAACCGCCACTACACCCATTCCCAATTTACTCTCTCACTACTAAAAAAATGATTTTACAGAGGCCGTGTATTTTTATTGACCGAGGCGTTTACAAAATGCAAACCACATCGAGGCCCAGCAGAAGCTGATGTGGGAGTTGTGCTGCTGCCCGGTAGAGCGATCAAGCCTGTCCATCAAACAAACATCCCCAAGTACCTACTGGAGGGCGCCCGCGTTGCGTGCATTGCTCGGCAGGTGCTCGATAGCCATGCGGACACGGTACCACCAGGTGGCGTCCCTGGCATGGGCGTTCGCAGTCCAGGGGATGA
The DNA here is from genome assembly GCA_015847255.1 of Hyparrhenia diplandra. Classification (NCBI taxonomy): domain Eukaryota; kingdom Viridiplantae; phylum Streptophyta; class Magnoliopsida; order Poales; family Poaceae; genus Hyparrhenia; species Hyparrhenia diplandra. The sequence goes on from JADLZK010007185.1 coordinate 135,228, forward strand.
TGTTGAAGTAGATCCCCGGATATGGACCATGCCCAGCTGCTGCACCATCGCTCTGTTCTGGGGGTCCATCAACCGCCATGAAGTTCTCCGGGTGGTGGATGGTGGTGCGAATTCCTGACGGCGGCACCCGAATGCAGCCCGCGAGCACCCTGGCGACGTCGCCCACATTGATGCCGATGCCTCATCATTAGCTCATCATTAGAGGATTGATTTGACCCATTTTGTTTGGAGTACTACTCACGAATAATTGCAAAGGTGCTGCTTCTTGTTCGATCTCTTCCCTGCAGCTCAGAGTTATGCGCCTTGTTCGGCTGGCTGGTGCTGGTTTTTTGTAAGAGAAAAACACTGTTGGCTGGTGGCTGAACCAGCAAGCCGAACAATGAATTTTTTTGGTCTATAACTCTGAGCTTGCTGTTTCACTCGCGGTTTGCACTTTTGAGCTCCTATTCGCGTTTTGCCTTTTGCATTAGCTTTCTACTAGCCCAAGAAATTTATCTAAGTGTTCTTATCACAAGTTGGCTTGGACATTTGAGATTCGGGAACTTGTTTCTTCTCTATAGAAGTGTGGTATCCTATTTTCAATCCTTTGGATCGACAAGCGTCTCTTGCCTTTTGTGGTGTCCCGTTATATTCCTAACATTCACCCACTCAATTGGGTCGTGGACATCACGGTGTTAGCTTTACATGTTTGGCGGTGAACATTAGGACAACAGTCTAAATCCTTCAAAACAAAATTTACAGCTCCCATTCACCACCCCCCCCTCGTCGCCGTTTTTCGGTCCTTCACTTCCCAAACCATGAAGTTGCACTTCTCCCAATTTAGGACTAAGTGCTTTTTTCACACCTTTGCAGAACTTTGTCTAGATTTTTGAGACGGTCATCAAAAGTCTTTCCATAGATAAAAAAGTTTTCCATAAAAACTTCCATAATTTTCTCGATCATATCTGAGAAGATGGACATCATGTAATGTTGGATAGAAGCAGGAGCATTGCATACTCCAAAAAACATCCGTCTATAGGCGTACGTCCCGTACTAGTAAGTGAAGGTTGACTTGCTATTATTCTTAGGACTTTGGATGGATGAGGATTTGTTGATAGCCAAAGTATCCATCACGGAAACAAAATAAAGGATGATTGGCTAGCCTTTCTAGCATTTTGTCGATGACGAGGAAACGAAGTAATGTGATCTGGTTGGAAAATATAACATATAGATATGCTTCTCTCAATTTATTCCAACATAGTATAGTATTATTATACGATGGAGGACGGAAAGTTTTGGAACGAAACAGGCTCAGCCGAACCTTAAGTGTACACATGGACTCAAGAAAACCTGAAAGCTCCCATTGAGAACGGTAGAGAAGCTCATAGAAGCATGGACCGTTCACCACCTACCTAGCTCACGATGGTAATGGGTATGTACCCGATGGATACTAGTCACCCTTACCCGCACCGTTAGGTCAAATTTGTACCCGTCGGGTTACCCGTGAAAGCACATGGATACTGATTTCATTCCATACCCGTACCCGACGGATAATTTTTACCCGACGGGTAATCCATACCCGCTAATACACCCGAGTTTATGGGATATATTATATACTCATATGTTTATATGGGCCAAATACAGAGCTATATGGGCCAAATTCATGAATAATACACCAGAGTTCAGGAATATATATATACTCAAATGGTTATATGGGCCAAATTAATGGGTGAAGATCTCTAGTTTGGTTTTGGCTAATTAGTGACACCTAAGGACTAATCTCTCGATGCTAAGTGTTTGATTAGATTGGAGATTGGTCGTGCCGGAGTTGGTGCATGGTGATCATGGAGGATGGATCGAGGTGATCCAAAAGATGATCGAGCATGCAACTCGGTGGAGTTTTCGAAGATCAAAGGTCCCAAGGCAAAGGTATAACCATAGGGCTTTTGATTTCACACCCAAGACACTATAGAGAGTGTGGGTGATTATAGGATCGATAAGCCGTACTATAAAGAGGGGAAAACTATCGTACATATCGGTCCTCATGTGCCTCTAGGTTCAAAATCATTTGCATGCATTCTAACCTAGAGAGCTAACCCGACCTTCGAAATTGTTTGTGAAAATGCTAACACACGAGCACATGGTGATGTACGTGGTGGTGTTGGCACATTCGGCGAAGGCGGTGATAGTTGCAGGGTTGAGATGGGTTTGGGTACCGCTCACCCTCCCGCCGAAGCTTGCGAGGCGGGATTCGGGCGCTTTTTTGAGAAAATGAAACGCCTATTTTCTATTGCGCCGATGCATCGTGGTGGTAAAACATGCTAGTCCTTGTTCTCAAGTTGGTACACTTGGTGGATAGCATGTCGGGCAAAGGCGACGTAAAAACGAAAAAAATTCGCAGCTCGGTCTTGACCGGACGCATCGACCGAAGCGCCGACCGACGCGACGAGATTTGACCGGACGCCCGGTGGGTGCGCCCGCGCAGAGCATGTTTTTCGGCTCGGGCGTCGACGGGTGACCGGACGCACCGACCGGAAGCATCCGGTGCTGACCGGACGCATCGATCGGATGCGCGACCGGACGCACCGAGGCAGGGGGTCAGCGGGTCGGTTTGGCCTTGTCGGTTGTGACCGGACCCACCGACCGGACTCACCGGTGAGTCCGTCATAAGGCCCGGTCAGGCCGCTAAAGAGTGGCTTTCACCCTTTCCACCACATTTCGTGGTGTGGCCTATATATACCCCCATGGCTGCTCCTTGCTCTCTCTCTTGGTCATTTTGAATCACTCCTAACATCTTTGAACAAGCAAGCAAGCCTCCCTCCTCTCTCATTCTTGATTTGAGCTTCATTCTTGAGAGAAGAGTGATCCAAGTGCATTGCATCGAGTTCTTGCATCTAGAGGCACTTGGGGATCGTTGTGAGACGGTGGATTTCCCGTTACTCTTGGAGGCACCGCTCCTAGCCGGCTTGGTGAAGTGGTGGAGGCGTTGGCAAGAAGAGGTGATTGTTTCTTGGCCACCTCCGGTTGATTTGTGAGAGGATTACGCACTCCTCGTCGGGAAGACAAAGTGCAAGGAATACATTGCTCGTGCTTTGGGTACCACACTTGTTGAGTGGTGTGTTGAGGCTAGTAAGGGCACCGCCTAGCTCAAACACCATCCTTGTGTTGGTCGGCACAACCGGAGACTAGCTTGTTGGTGTACAAGTGAACTCCGGGTGAACAAATCGACTTGTTCATTGTCTCGACGTGTGGATCATCACCTTCGAGTGATTGATTGTTCATATTGTTCCCGGTGATTGGTTGACATCCTCTACGAGTCGGTATATTGCTCTTACTCTTGTATTTACCTTCCTAGTTTACTTTGAGTAGAGAGCTAGCTCTTGTCTTGTGTAGTTGTTCTTGCTAGCCTAAGGATCATATTAGGCTTGTTCACTAGTTAGAGTAGTGACATAGCTCTTGTGTGACATAGAGATCATAGTTGATATTTAGAATTGTTACTAGAGGCTTGCAAGACCACTAGAGCTAGTGCAAACCGCTTTATGCCTTGTTTTATACTAATCGGTTTGTTTAGTTGAGTTTGTAGAAAAATTTTATAGGCTATTCACCCCCCTCTAGCCATCTAGGACCTTACAATGGGCCATATGCTTACTTGGGCTAAAATTGCAGAGACGGGCTATATATTTGTGCGGGTATTTTCTACCCGCGGATACGCTAGTATGGATACTATACTTCCATACATTTTACCCACTAACGTATCCATGGATACCAAATGCGTTCCATACCCGCCACTTTATCAGGTAAAACCCATCGGGTTTTCGGGTTTTGGGTACCCATTGACATCTTGATACCTAGCAGACTCCTTGGGTGAACCCAATCTTTCCACGCTGCAAATCATAGATCATCTATGTCGACCGCTGCGCTAGGGTGCCGATGACAGACATAGGGAGCGCACCTAGATTTGTCTCCCCGAACGTGAGGCACGCGACGGAGAAGCGGTTTGCCAGGTTGGTGAAGTACATCACCTGGTCAAACATGAGCTCCAGGCTCGACCCGCCGGCGAACTCGAGCCTGATGTTCGGCAAGATGATCTCGTCCAGCCCCGTGAAGTTGTAGCACGTGTCCAGGCCGTTGAACAGTGGCGCGGTGGGGTACATGGCCATCTGCCGCCGAAACACATCGCGGAGCACGGCGTACACGGACGAGACGAAGTAGCTGAACGTTGACGCCGTGTCCAACATGGTGAAGTTGTTGATCGACGTAGACGGAGGGATCTGGAGGTCCACATCGCCGACCTTCATCCTAATGAGCTCGACGAAGTATAGGCTCGGCATGACCGTGTTGTCAACCAGTGGCGTGTACTGCACGTCATGCCGGCCTGAGTACATGGAACGGGAGGGGCCGACGGAGAGAAAGCCGTGAGAGCTCAGGTTCGACGGAAGACAGTAGGAGAAGGCGATGGTGGGGGTCGCCGCCGTTGCCCGGTGGAGAAGACGACGACAGAACTCGAGACGCCAGCTAACGGTTGTTCCTGCTGAGGTCTATCATCCCAACTGCACCGTCGAAGAGGCCAGGTTTGACGATCTGCGTGCACCTAAACATGAAGCCATCCACCGCAGCCGACGGCGAGAGCGTGAGCGTGTCCTTGACGTAGGTGCCGTTAGCCACCGTGAGGACTGTGCTGCTGATCGTGAAAGGGCACGTCTGTGCAGAGCTAGAGCAAGATTCCTCGCACTCCGGTGAGCCGCAGGGTATAGGGGCGAAGGACGACGAGAGAGACGGGTCAAACGCCTGGTTGCATCAGCTATTCCCAGCCGTGCACGGTTTGCACCGGAGGAATGACATGCCGGTGGAGGTATAGAAGGCCACAGTGAACTGCTGCGCCGGTGTGCCGTAGCCGACGACGACGCTGTAGATCAATGCCCGGGAAACACATCGTCGTGGCTGCCAGCAATGGGAATCGAGTCTGAAGTCGACGCCGCAGCCGCACTGATGCGGCGGCCGCCCGTCTCGTAGAGCGACTGGAGGTGGAGCCAGTCGGCGTGCAGTATGTCGTTCACCGAAGGCATGTTTTTCTGTGCGCCAGTGAGAACCGAGCAGGGGCTCAGAGGGTGCACCACTGGCAACATTATGTCATTGTCATTGCTAGCTCCTGAAAGATATGGATATCACAAGGATGTCACTAAGCTTCTTAGTCTTAGAAAGAAAAAAAACAAAATGTAAAAGCAACTAGTCCTGTCTCTACATAGTCAAACATAAAATAAGTTTGACTTAGACTAAAGAGTCTAAAATTTACAATTAATCTTTATGAGACGCAAAGAGTACAAGACTACAAGTTTACTATTCCATTCATTTCAAATTATAAGACATTTTGACATTTCTAGGTACCTAGTTTTTGCTATGCACTTACATATACACTATGCCTAGATTTCTTTAGATAATCAAAAAATATCATCCGGCTTCATCCTCTTAAAGTAGGAAGTAGAGCCTATTTATTACAAAGTTCACCACCCACCCACGATATATATCTAGAAAAGCAAAAACATCTAAAGTCACTCAAATTTCATAAAACCATCCATATGGTCAATTCATTCAAACAAAATTTGACGTCCTCCCTATACAAATTGTGTAGGCCTATTGAAAAAAACCAGCTACCAATTCAACACCAATAAACTGCCCTTCTTATGCAATTACAGTTTTGGAGGAATTTAAAAATCCTAAGAAATATATGTAATTGCGTGACCATGTTTACTGCACCGGAATGGAGTGCTGAGCAGTCTGGCGCCGCCAGTGAAGATGGCCGAGGATCAACAGAAGATGGGTGGAGGATGACATGGCTTCTCCCATGAGTAGTGTGTTTCGAGAAACCAAAATAAGGAAGAACAAGGAAGCAAATCAATAGAGAAGAAATGTGTGAGGCCATCGATCGTTGTTAGATAGAGTGCTGATGTCCTGCTTCTCTAGCTGCTGGTGATACTAAATCATAATCTGATCACTGTTATATAGAGGTGGGATCACTATGCAACTTTTGCAACTAGTACTATAATAAGCTAGCTGTATGTATTTCCTGTATCATCCATGTGTGTCCAACGATGAACGGTGGTTGAAAGTTTCAACCTGACGTCACGCTACTTCGATATGGGTTTCTACTTTCTGTCTTTTTTTTTTTTCAAAGGGGACGGTAAAAACTTTGCCGCAATTTGTACTAGCCTAATAAAGAGAAAAAGGGTAAGTGCAGGATTTTTTTTTTTTTTTTATGTATATAGAAACTAAACCAAAAACCATACTTAGGGAAGTGTTCTACTCCACCTACCACTCGCTGACACAACTCACACTAGCAGCAAACTCTACTTTCTGTCTTGAGACATCAGGCCTTGGACAAAGGAAACCCGGCCATTGGGATTGACGTCCAGCTGGATTTTAAATGCCTCGTGCAAGAGAGACATTCTGTACCTCGAAAAAATAAGGTGACAGGACACATTAAATTGGCTATAAAATTTTAAATAGCTATTGTACGCTTACAGATTAAGCCAAAACTTAAAAGATCACGCTGAGACTGATCTTTAGGGGCAATCGAGCAAAAAATATCATTAGTCAAAATCAATGAGCCAAGATGGTCGTCATAAGGCCACACTTCAATAGAATACCTAATTAAGGACGTGATATGACATCAAGAAGAATTAAGTCCGTCATTTTATATCCTTAATTAGGTTTTCTATGTAAATGAGTATTAGATGATTTGTAGATAACTATCGTATCTTGTTGCTATTAAAATTTTATAGCCATTAGTCTTACAGTTTACAAATGGTAGTTGTTTTAGTGGTAAATTTCTCTCCCCTCATCATTGTCCATGAGCCAAATTACATCAAATGGCAGGCAAATATAGAGAAAGATGATGTCCGCCAGCCAAAGAGCGTCACTTTAGGTGTCTTACAGACAAATGTCCCTTTTCAAAATATAGCTTCATGGGTAAAGTTGTTTTTCTTCCGGTCTTATAAAGGCACGAGTTGTGATTAAGCTGAAAAAAGCAGCTTATCACAGCTGTGTCTTATTTCTCTGTCATCCATGCATGAAGCTATTGGTGAAGTTATTTTACCGAACATTTTTTTAAACAGCTCACACAGTCACACCTAGAGAGTTGCTCATGAAGAGATTACCCCAAAGCAGAAATTCCTGGGATATTTTGTTTTTACCGATGGTTTTTAAATCTGACATGAACTCTTATGACATCAAATTCTTTGATGAGGAGCCCGGGCGTTTTTCTCTGAACGCTCGTCCAAGTGTTTCTAAAGAGATACCAGTCAAGCTCTGATGTTCGTTGGCCGCAGCCCGCAGGGGGGTCAGATGTTTTGCAGCTCCTTTCTAGCTATTCCTGTGAACCTTTGTATGGTGTTAGTTTGTTATATGTAGCTTCTCCTCCTCTGGCCGACTGACGTTTGGTGTTTTGGACACACTAGGAGTATTTTTCTTATATACATAGCATTACTATATAGTATTTTATATATTATATATACATATATATAAATTGATTGCCAGTTATTTTAATGGATAAGATATGATAAAACATTAGTATAGAATATGTAATTACATTATAGAGGAATAGGTGATGAAACAAATACCGTATGTAGTTAACTTGTATAAGATTTAAATTATTTCACATGATAGAGATGGGGATAATGTGAACATTTTTTAAATTATTAAGGGGATGACATGGATTTAGTGGGTAATGATGTGGACACTTTACATTAAAAGATAGAACATCTAAGATTTAAATTATTTCACATGATAGAGATGGGGATAATGTGAACATTTTTTTAATTATTAAGGGGATGACATGGATTTAGTGGGTAATGATGTGGACACTTTGCATTAAAAAAAGATAGAACATCTAGTGGTTCATTTAGTGGGGGATGATGTGGACACTCTGCATGTTGAGAGAATTCACATAGTGGAGTTTATTCTTATAAGAGTTATACAAGTTTGAAGGCCGGGGACGTTTTTGCCCTCAAACTTAAAAAAAAAAACATGACATGAACAAGTAATTTAATTATTCCTTCCTAGTTGATTCTCTGCTTTAAGTTTAAACACCGTAGTGTTGTGCTTGTTAATACTACACAATTGCTATTGCACATTCAAAATATGTTTTCATGAGATTGGTTTTAGAAACCACCATTATGCCATCGATTCTAAAAATAGCACTTTATAGGATTTTGGGCCAAAAGCCAAAAGCTACGATGCCAGCACTTCGGCCTAGAACTGGAGAACCCCAATTTTTTTTTTTTTGTCTGTGGTGTTTAGTTGGCAAAATTTATTGGGTCAGCCTCACAAAAATGACTAAAACCCAAGCCTGAACAGTGACGGGCCAAAAAATTTTGTCCCCCATTTAGTTCCCGGAAATGAGGCCCAATCCTGCAAAAATTTGGCCCAACACCAAAAATTTTCGCGAACTATTCATTGATATATAGTTTTCTTTAAAGTTGGAAAAAATATATAAAAAATCACCAAAAAATAGAAAAGAGATCTCTAGCTAGAGTGGAACATCACTTTCCACTACACCATATCAACACTTATGGCTACAAGTTATATACTTTTGTAACTTCCAAGAATCTTTTTCTTCAATTTTGGACCTCACACAATCTCAAACAAAAATAAACTTTTTTTTCTCGAATATGCGTGAGTGTGCATATCTTTATATTTGAAGGAAAAGAGTTCATATACAAGATGTCGTTACCGGCTTTCTTCAATTTTGGACGTCACACAATCTCAAACAAAAATAAACTTTCAATTACTATACAAATTTTTACATCTCATCAAACACTACAGTTTTGGTATACAGCATGTCATCAACAAAGGTCGTTTGAAACTAAATAAAATGAATTTTAAAATTAAGAACTAAAAATTAATATTTAGGCCCCGAAACGATATTAATGAAAATACAAAGTTTATCTTCATTTTAAAAGGTTATGACAATACAAAGTTTGCCTTCATTAAAAGGGTTATGAATTTAGTTGCCCGATAACTATTACAGGCACTGTCAGTTTTGGCCACAGGTATCTTTCATCTGGTTCATTTCTGCTACAGCTCTATCTTTTCAATGGGGTTGCAATTTCCTTTTAAAACATCCTTGATCTGTCACCATATTTTTTAAAGATATTTTATCAGGTTCATTTCTGCTACATCTGTCACCATCTGTGCAACGATGGAGCGGAGGAGGGCGTCGCGCGGTGTGAAGAAAACTACGGAGTGGAGGAGGGTGTCGCACGGAGAAGGGCGCGCGAAGAAAACCGGCCGCACACGGAGGGACCTGGCCGGCCAATAGACTAAACTAATTTTGTGTTTGGCAAGTCAAATTTGCCAAGCTATTGGAGATGGGTATTTTTTTCACTTACCAAAACTTTTGGGGAGTTCGCAAAATGCTATTTTTGCCAAGTTAAATATGCAAAACTGCTGATTGCTCTTAGTTGCAAAGACCGCGCAAGTAGCTGAGGACGACACGTCTAGTGTGACCGTCTCGGACGGCCGGAGCTATACCCTCAGCCACACTCGTGCCACTGTCACCTGTCGCGTCCGGTCCCTCTGTCTCCAGCGTCCGGTTTGGTATTCTTTGCTGAGATTCATTTTGTTTTCTTCACCCTTCCAAGTTGCTCCACACTTTATGTATACTCCATATGCACGAGTGTTAGTATTTTTGCAAGGCATTTCCAAGGGTTAGAAGTTAGCACACTATGTCCTAATGCATTGACATGATTGATTATACCTAATGGCAATTGATCGAAGTTTCCGACATATTTCTCCTCTTAATAGTTCCACTATTGATCCTAAATCACTCACACCCTCTATGATGTCTTAAGTGCAAACAAAAAATGGCTCTATGGTTATACCTTTGCCTTAAGCCCATTTTTATTTTTCTCTTTCTTGTTCTCCCAAGTCGAAGCACTTGATCATCTTTTTGCATCATTCATGCATCCACCATGACCACCATGCTTCATCACTTGGCTAAGATTCATCTCATACTAGATCATACTTAAGCATAGAGATTAGTCCTAGGGTTTCATCAATTAGCCAAAACCAAACAAAAGATCTTCACCTCCTCATCCACGGTCGTGTATCCGGCCACCATGTCATCCACAGCTGCAGATCGGGTCCCAATGTCATCAACGACGGTTTCGGTTTCTTCGGTTCAGTTTCGGTATTCACCGAAAAATACCGAATAGATCACATACCAACATCAGATGAACCCTCGCTCAGATCCTGTCGTCTTGCGGTGGCCGGTGGAAGGCAGTTGGGGGACGAGGAGAAGGCCACTTGCATCCTCGTGCTGCCTACTGCTAGCGTCGGAGCCGGGTGGTGTGAAGCGGCGGCGCAGCCCGATGGCCATGGGGGCCGGGCGCAGCAGGCAGAGGTGGCTAGGGGCGCCGGCATGGTGAGGAAACGGCAGCGGGGGCGAGCGGCCGCCCGGTCAGGTGCACGGCATGGTGGAGGCCGACTACTTAGCGAAGGCCCGGGCGCCGGGAGACCGCGGCCGGGCAAAGGCGCGGAGCAGGGGGAAGTCTCGTCGCGGGCGAGCGGCACAAGGGCGGCAGCGCTCTGGTGGTTGGTGGAGTGACTGGGTGAGGATGAGTTGGCTAAGGTTTATAGGTGGGTTGTTGTTGGGTTGCTACTTCCTGTTGGGCTGATTTATCTATTCCGCATCCATTTAGTAAATTCGGTTTATCGAGGCCCAGAACCGAATTTACCTAGGTTCTTTCGGTACTTGAGAACTGAGAACCTAACAGGAACTGATTTTCTTTGGTTCGATATTTTTTGATTCGGTTTTTGATATTTTTCGGTTTGGTTTCGGTTCTCGGTATTTCATGCCCAGAGCGACCAGCAACAATGTCCCATGCAACTGTTGGACTCTCTAGACGTTTCTACAGCAGACGCTCAGGACGAAGGGTTTCTCACCTATTTGGTGTAAATGGATTGAATCAGTTGTGAGTTTAGGAAGTGTGGGAGTGAATGTAAATGACGAGATAACTCAGACCTTCCAAATCAGGAAATGACTTAGGCAAGGGGATCCACTCTCACCTTTCCTCTTTAACTTGGTTGCGTATATGCTGGCTATGCTTGTTTCACGAGCGAAAAACGATGTTCAATTTAGAGGCTTGGTGCCTAATCTTGTGGATGATGGTTTGTCTATTCTGCAATATGCAGACGATACCATTTTACTTATGGAAGATGACTTAGAGGGGGCGACAAATCTAAAGTTAGTGCTAGTAGCCTTTGAAACATTGTTGGGATTGAAAATCAATTTTCATAAAACCGAGTTATTTTGTTTTGGAGGTGCTAAGGGCAGAAGTAGGGAATACACTGAGTTGTTCGGGTGTGTTGAGGGGAGTTTTCCCTTCAAGTACCTAGGAATACCAATGCATTACCGGAAACTTTTGAACAAGCATTAGAGTTCTATTGAGGAACGCTTCTAGAAGAAACTTAATAGTTGGAAAGGGAAGCTTCTCTCGTCGAGGGGCAGATTTATACTAATAATTGTAGTCCTGTCAAGTCTGCCTATGTTCATGATGTCTTTCTTTGCCATTCCTTAAGGGGTTCGGAAAAGACTGGATTATTACCGATCCAGGTTTTTCTGGCAGTGCGATGAACATAAGAAGAAGTATAGGTTAGCAAAATGGGATATGCTTTGCGTGCCAAGGTGCATGGGTGGATTGAGGATCTTAGATTTAGAAACGCATAACAAATGCTTACTTAGTAAGTGGTTGTTCAAACTCTTTAATGAAGACGGTTTATGGCAAAAGGTTTTAAAAAGGAAATATGTCAAAGACATGTGTGTGTCTCATTTATGTAGCCGTCCAAGAGATTCGCACTTTTGGTCGGGATTGATGGAGGTGAAAGAGTTGTTTTTAGCTTGTGGGAGATTTAAGGTAACCGATGGGAACCAGACAAGTTTTTGGAAAGATATGTGGATTGGTCAACAACCGCTAATGCGGGGATTCCCAAATCTGTACAAAATAGTAAGGAGGAAGGGGGTTTCAGTAGCTAGTGTGCTAAACATGACCCCGCTGAATGTCTTGTTTAGACGGGGATTAATAGGGGATAATTTGAAGGATTGATTCAATCTTGTAGCCTTAGTGGTACCTTAGTGGTACAGGTTCGACTAAGTGCTGAAAAAGACAAATTTGTGTGGCAACTAAAGAATGATGGATCTTTTCGTTGCAATCTCTATATAGAGAGATAAAAAAATATAATATTGGGGGGAGAGAACTTTTCTGGAAGGCTAAGGTACCCTTGAAAATTAAGATTTTCCTTTGGTACTTAAAAAGAGGAGTTGTCCTTACCAAAGACAACTTACTAAAAATAAAATGGAAAGGAGATTCGAGTTATAATCTGTGTGGCATGGACGAAAACATCCAACATCTTTTTTCTTCGATTGTCGTGTGGCAAGATTTGTTTGGAATGTTGTGTATGTGGCTTTTTAACATTAAATCACCAAAGAGTACCCCTCATATGTTTGGTTCCTGGTTAAGAGGTTTTGTGCCAAGACTTAGAAATCAAATTTTGGTGGGGATGGCGGCACTTTGTTGGGTTTTATGGTTAAATAGGAATGATGCGGTGTTCCAATGGTTAGTAGCTAACTCTCATTTGCAGGTGATCTTCAAGGGTATGTAATGCATCAGGAAATGGTCGCAGTTGTCTAAAGAGGAAGAGGGACACGCGATGAAGGATGCACGCAAGCATTTGGAAAGTGGGGTGCTGCAGTGCTTTGGCTCATCTACGTGGAAGAATGTGAAGAGGATCAGTGCTTAATCGTCTTGTGAATTCTTGCCTACTTGGTACCTCGATGTTTGTTTTCTCTTCAGTAGAAACTAGGGGTGCTAAGTCTGAATGCTTGATGGTACTCTAAGTTTGGCTTTAGGTTGGCTGCCCTCCTGCATGGGGTTTATTTGTTTTCATGTTGACCCGCATATGTGGAACTTTGGGCTATGCCCTCTGCTTGTAATCGATGATCTGTAAGCATCCATTCGTGGATGTGAAGGCTGGAATTTTATCCCTTTATCTAAAAAAAGCTTAAAAAATAGCCATTTATTTCAATTCAAAATGCTATAACTTCTAAACTGTGTATCCATTTTCAATTGTGTCCGCACCTGTAAGTTCTATGTGACGAGGCGAACAAAACTAGATCCCAGTTGAATATGTTTCAAAAAATTTTTTTTCCAATAACAATTTATGTGTATTAACTTATGACATATAACTTATACTATAGAACTTATTATATACTCATATTCCAAATTAATAGATTCTATGTTTTCATAACTTGTAAGATATAAGTTATGAGTTATAAGTTAGGTGTTACTAAGTACATGTGGTAGGTAGTATTGTATATGAGTTTTGTTTAAATTTCATAACTTATGTGAATAATTTTTTCTCATAATAAGTTAAATTTATAAGTTATGAGCATTGTAACATTGAAGATCACATAAGTTATGTATATAAATTAGATGTACAAAAGTTATAGATAAAAGTTGTGTGTCTAGCTCTATAACTTTCTTTTTGTTTTGTTAAATATAGAGAACTTTTCAAAAAAAAAGGAAGGTTGCATAATTTTTTCCTATCAAAAAAGGAAAGTTGCGGGATGTTTAAAAATCGTTCGCTGATACTTGCCTTGCCCTAATCATCTGGTGAGCATTGGAGAAAGGGTACCCAACGGAGTACTATAATTTCTACTTCATCCCAAATTGTAAGCCGTTTAACTTTCTTGACACCAAGTTTGACCCCTTGTCTTATTCAAAAAATTTGTGTAAAATATCACTTCTTTTTGTGGCTACCTTTATTAATAAAAATCCTACAATAATAACTTAAATTTGACTATATTTGCACAAATTTGTTGAATAAGACGAGTGGTCAAACTTGGGGTAAAAAAAGTCAAATGGCTTATAATTTGAAATGGAGGAAGTAGTTAGCTAAAGGGCACTAGATCTGCAATACATTTGGAGGTTGTTGGAGTTCAGGGAAGGCATAGAATAGTTGAGGCTCATATCTATTTCCTCTAGGCACTAAAGTGCTTAAAGCTTGCATAGGTGATTAATGTAGGTGCTTTGCCAAGTGCTTAGGATAGTTAGGCAATCCATTTAGTGTTTGCTCTAGGTTTAGTCCTATTTTTTAGTGATATTTGTATACCTCTAAACCACCAGGAGTTTAGATACATCATTGCTTGTACACTAGGCACTTGTAGTTTTACTCTTACAAGACTTTCTAATGTGTGGAGTGGCCGCCAAGTGTGTACCGAAGTAAACATGTGAACAATGGTGTTTTTGCTCGATAACATGATACTTAGGACCATTGGAAGCTTGGCCCTTGCAAGGGTATCCTTACATAGGGCTCCAGCAAGGTCTAGGAGGAAGTGAGCTTTTAGTTACCATGACAAATACGGTCGTCAATAGGAGTTTGCATCTCTATCTCACTTCAAGCATGCATTTAATTTCTTACATTAGGTTGTGTGATTTACATTTCTACTCTAGATTGCTAGGTTAGTGATTGGGAGACAATATTCAGTAGCCACCTCTACAATGTAATTGATAGGGAGAGGCGCTCAGCGCGAGCCAGGCCACTCCATCCCTCTTCCACAACGTGGCCACACCCTCCCTGTTCCCCGATGCGGCGGCCACCACCATATCTGGCTAGGAGGATCCCGGATCCGGTGGGAGGAAGCAGATCTGGCGGCGAGTAGCGTGCATCTGGCGTGGCCTGGCGCGGCTCCTCCAGATCCGGCAGCGTGGTGGCCGACGGCATCCCCTCCCAGCTCCGACAACCCAGATCGAAATCCCAACATATTTGGGTTTGGGATGGAGCTTTTTTTATTATTTTTTTGCTGATTAATCGTGGCAGTTTTTGGGTTTCCGGAAAACAGACACAGTTAATCCAGGCCTTTGCTTTGTGGTGGTTACAGAAACCACCATGGTAAATGAGAAAAAGTAACTGTCACAAAAAAAGAATTTTAGTAGTAGTGACGATAATGTCAATTCATATTTATGATAGTTGGGTTATAACACATGGGGATATTAACCATTACATTATAGTAAATCACATAGTAAGGGGTTACTATAATATCATAAATTAGCATAGTAATTACCGTAACTCAAAATGGGGACATGCATAATAAGTTATTTTCTAGCTACAGGGTAGTAGTTCTACATATATAAATTATTGTTCTTTTAATAGTGTACGTATATATATTAAGACTCTTTTATATGAAATATTGCATGTTTATACTCAGATTTAATTAAACACACCCACCATGATACTTTTAAGTTGTGTAGCGTATTTAAAATTGCTAATGCAATTGCAATCATGCTCGTTTGAACGTCGGCAAGACTAAGCTCAGTAAGTATTCAATGTCGACGAGACAAATGATGCGGACTTTGTTGAATATATTGCAAGCTGAAGTCATTTGATGCCAGGTATGCCAACCCATGAGGACCGCCACTGCAGTTTCCACGTCGTGCCAACTGGGTGGTGTAGACCAGGTCGTATCACTTTGTCGTACCAGGCTATAAATTTACATACCAGGAATACCAGTCGACTGAATTAGCCATGACCACTACCAGCATGAAGCTCATCACTATGACTATTCTCCTCTTCCTAATTGTAGGGCTTATAGCTGAATTCAGTATCGCCGCTAGTGAGCATGAACAATTCGTCTTCTCCGGCTTCAGCGGCAGCAACCTCACCCTCGATGGCGCAGCCAGAATCACATCGACTGGCCTCATCGAGCTGACTAATGATACGGCCCGGATCAAGGGTCATGCATTTTACCCATCTCCGCTGCGCTTCCGCCAGTCCCCGATGGCACGGTTCAATCCTTTTCCCTCTCCTTTGTGTTTGGTATCCTCTCTTCATTTGGGGACATCAGGGGCCATGGCTTTGCCTTCTTCATTAGCCCAAGTAAAGACTTCACTGACGCCTACTCAATACAATTTTTGGGCCTTTTCAACTCCACAAACAATGGTAGTCTGAGCAATCACATCTTTGCAGTTGAGCTCGATACTATCCAAAATACTGAGTTTGGGGACATTGACAATAACCATGTCGGCATAGACATCAACAGCCTCAACTCTTTGAAATCCTACACAGCTGGCTTCTACAATGATAAGAATGGCATGTTCACAAACTTGTCCCTAATTGGAAGTGGGCCAATCCAAACCTGGGTGGAGTATGATGCCAAGAAGACTCAGATCGATGTGGCCATAGCCCCTCTAGGCCTAGAAAAACCAGTAAGGCCACTACTGTCTTTACCGTTCAACCTTTCCACAATACTCACGGAGGAAGCATACATTGGCTTCTCATCTTCAACAGGCTTAACCACAGGCCACCATTGTATTCTTGGCTTGAGTTTTGGTATGAACAGCCCCGCTCCAACCATTGACTCCACCAAACTACCCAAACTACCTTACCTTGGTCCAAGACCTCCATCTAAACTCCTAGAAATCATCCTTCCAATTGCATCTGCCCTTTTGGTAGTAGTTATTGGCACTACAGTTGTGATTCTCATCAGGAGACATTTTAGGTATAAGGAGGTACGCGAAGACTGGGAGGTTGAGTATGGTCCACAGAGATTCAGATACAAAGATTTATTTCATGCCACCAAAGGCTTTGATTCCAAGCACTTGATAGGTGTAGGTGGTTTTGGAAGGGTGTACAAGGGAGTGCTTCCAAAGTCAAAATCAGAAGTTGCAGTGAAGATGGTGCCATATAACTCGAAGCAAGGCATAAAACAGTTCACAGCTGAAGTTGTAAGCATGGGGCATCTTCAACATAACAATATTGTGCAATTGCATGGGTACTGTAGGAGAAAGGCTGAATTCTTCCTAGTGTATGACTATATGGTAAATGGAAGCCTCGACAAGTACTTGTATGATGAAGAGGGCAGGACCGCTTTAGACTGGAAACAGAGGTTTAAGATTATCAAAGACATTGCATCGGGTTTGCTCTACCTCCACGAGGAGTGGGACAAAGTTGTCATTCATCGGGATATCAAGCCAAACAATGTTCTTCTTGACAGAAACATGAATGGACGACTGGGAGATTTTGGCCTTGCCAGAATGTATGATCATGGCACTGACCCACATACCACGCATGTTGTTGGCACAATAGGATACCTAGCTCCAGAGCTTGTACACAAGGGCAGGGCAACCACTCTCACCGATGTATTTGCTTTTGGTGTTTTCATTTTGGAGGTTATCTGTGGAAAAAAGCCAATCATTGAAGACACCCAAGGCAACCAGCTCATGTTAGTTGATTGGGTTATTCAGAATTGGCATAAAGAGTCACTCCTTGATACAATAGATATCAAACTGCAAGGTAAATATGATATTGACGAGGCATGCCTCGCATTAAAATTAGGATTGCTGTG
The DNA here is from genome assembly GCA_015847255.1 of Hyparrhenia diplandra. Lineage (NCBI taxonomy): Eukaryota > Viridiplantae > Streptophyta > Magnoliopsida > Poales > Poaceae > Hyparrhenia > Hyparrhenia diplandra. The sequence continues at coordinate 152,605 of JADLZK010007185.1, forward strand.
CTCACACCCATCTCCAGATGCAAGGCCAAGCATGAGGCAAGTTTTACAGTATCTCGATGGTGAGATGACACTACCAGAGCTACTACCAGCACACTTCAGTTTTCATATGTTGGCCTTGCTGCAGAATGAAACATGGCTTAACACATCCACATTGTCATTGTACCCATCACCAATAATGATGGACTTTGGTTCAGTATCTTTATCACTAGATGGAAGATAGCAAAGTGGCTTTGCTGCCATCACTGCCTGTTTATTTTGGTTAACAATAAGATCTCGGATAAATATATTAGATGTACATTCGTAAGGATTTACATTTCACAAATACTCCTTGTACCTAGTTACGACAATTGTAATGAAAATTTCAATGTTCTATATAGACCAGGTTTTTAATGTAATATTTTTTTAAAGATCAGTACCTTATTTACATTTGGAATTACAAGAAGAAATTAGCTTCTGTACCACAATCTTTAGTTGGTGAAATATGTGTAGGAAAGGCCAAACAAGATCAAGGCGATGAAGAATACACGCATGTTTATTAGAAAATTGATTGGGTTCTCTCAAATATTATTTGTTGCGGTTATCTATAGTACCAAATAAATAATATTTAAGATTATCTTAACTTGGAGTTGAGGATTTTCCATCATATTAATTAGAAAAAGGCAGCACACTAATGCATACTGCAATACAAAAACATTCATCCTCAAAAAGTCCAGATTTCCAAAGGTGGGATGGCTGCCTGTCTTTGGATCTCTGTTAGTCAAGAAGAACAAAGATGGGTGCGCATCCCAGCTTCTAGAAAAATTCAGCCACATGGCTACCAAGCCCTGCCTCTAAACACATCGGGACGACTGTGTGGTGGCACTCAAGGAGATCCGCCACCGTAGTCATCCCCAACGAAGCATGTGCCTTCGGTGGATCACCCTGACCACCTAGCCCAAGTTGAGTCCCACTAGGCCACCATGTCAACTCCTCCACCTGTTGTTGCTTCATGGATTCCTCCATTAGTGTGTGAGCCACAAATTTGAGAGGAAGGGGAGGAGGGGACTTGCGGCACTGAGTCGGGGGTGGGAGAAGGGAGAGAGTGAGGTGAGATTGAAAACCTAACCCTGTGTGTATATATTAAAGGCGTGATTCCGGCTGGTTTAGGATTTTCTAATTGCTAGTGGGCCACAATTAACTGAGGCGGGCTTTATAAGTGGCGCGCCTGGGTTACCAGGTATACTTTTAGAGGTGAGCTCATTTATAATAACCACATCCGTTAATGTATTTTGCGAGGACGTTTCTTGTAACCTCATTGGTTAATAAAAAGTGATTGTCTCGGTTAATGCTAGGCAGTTAACCTTCCTGCCCACCTCGGGAAAAAAATGAAAACAACTCACAAAACATTTTATGTAGAAGTTTCAGAGGAGATTGGAAATGGAACCAAACTGGGCCAACAGTATAAGCAAGAGGTTTCAATTTTGCCAGCTGGACGTCTCGCAAACTAAATATGTTACATGTGCTGCTAGCCATCTAGTCTCGCCATTTTTTTTTTGCATGTTTTCTGTTTCATGATTTAGCCATATGTTTTTACCAATTCTCTTAGATATGGGCCTCTTTAATTCTTTCTTTTTGCCAGAAGTTTTGGCATTTTATTCCCTATTTTAGCAAATGCATCTAATCACCATGGCAAAAAAAACTTTGGGTCGAAAAATTTTGACATTTGGGACCCAAAAGCTTCTATTTTGCCAAAAGCTTGCCATGCATCTAAATACGATTACCCAAAAACTTTTGGAGCAAAAGCTTTTGGCACCCAACAAGAAATTAAGCACACCCTAATTAACAATGGTTCATAAAAGGTTTCAAGGTCACATAGTGACCTTTGCACTAAGAGGCATTCGTACTTCTGTTAAAAAAAGGCATTCGTACAGAGAAGAAGCAAGAAGTAGTAAGCAAAGGATTACAACTTTTACTCACGATTGAGAACTAGTTTTTTTTTTTCAGTTGTGAGTACTTGAGCATGGCGATATGTCATAATCCTAAGGCATCGTGGACTTCATCCAGAAATATAATACGGTTTCAGGAAGGGCTGATGATCAATTCCGTTCAAAATGCATACCAATAAGTTTCCATAAGTTTTGACTGCACCTACTGGAAGGTCCTACCCTGCTGTCACCCAAAAAAAAAAAAGTCACCAAACCATCGATGTCATTCAGATCAATCTGAGGGGGACTCGCTAGACTTTCCTGCCCAGAACCTATTGTCAAGCACCCCATGAAATGTCCTTGCAGTCATACCATCGAAGGACCAAACAAAAAATGATTCTTGAATTTCAAGATTAGGAGTTACTTGCCACATATTCCATGGCTTGGCTCTTCCGGATTTGTCATGGATTCATTTCATTCATGACTTTGGTGTATACTTCTGCGACACCGTGTATAGTTCGGTGTCTTCCAAACCTGTAGATTAAATAATATAATTGCCGCTCTGGAAATCCTTCCTCTACAAGCTCAGCCACTGGAATTGATGAAAACCAATTGCTACGTCATTTCCTCCTACAAGTCAAAAGCTGGAAGAAGTGATGGATGCCCGCTTTGTTGACATTAACCAGAGGACACCCATTCAATGAGATCTGGCATAGGTTGATCATCCTACGTTGAACAGTTCTAGTGAAAATAAAAGGATGCTTCGCCATACTTCCATACGGCTTATGTTTCCTTATAGATCTGTGTTGTATAAGCTGTATGATTCGGCAAGTGTTGGAACATGATTATAACTTTTTCTATGATTTCAACGAAAGGATGCTTCAACATGCTGGTTATCACCCATTCAATGAAAGGATGCTACAACATGGTTATTTTTATAGGGATTCAGTGGGGTAAACCCCCCCCCCCCCCCCACCAACACACACACACACACACAATCTTTTTTTCATTAATATAGAGTAGAACACATTACAACGTGCAAAAAAGGAGCTTTTACAGCTCAAAAAGAGAGAAAACAAAAAAAAAATATAAACAGCTAAGGTAAATTCTACAACCACAATTTGAGCAAGCCAGCACAGCTGGGTTTAGCCTTGATGCAAATCAAGCTAATGTCCTCCCTAAGACGAGATTTCCAGGTAGCTAAAGAGTAAGGTATGATTTCAAAGATCAGGTTATTTCTCGAAGTCCAAATTGCCCAACAGGAAGTAATGATAATTTCTCTGAAAATGGGACTTCCAAAATTGTTTCTCTAATCAATGACCATATCCAGGGGAGGTACGGACTGATTCTAGGTGACACCTATACTGTTCCAGCAGGAAAGACTGAAAGGCACTCAAAAAAACAAGTGCAACACAGATTCTTCCACATTCAGATTGCAAATAGCACAGTCATAGCTAGGCAAATACATATTCTTCCTCTTTAAAATATTTCTTGTGTTTAATCTGTCATGAAGAAGTAACCAAAAGAAGAATTTGTGTTTACCAAGATTACTTCCAGTCCACATCCATTTGAAAAGAGGTGAAGTTTCATGGGTATCTTGCAGCAGTTCATAGTCTTTCTTAGAGCTAAAAGATGATGATGAATTCCAAATATAGATCCACTGATTAGGGACTTTGGTATTTAGAGATAGACCAGCCAAAAAGATTTCCAATTCCTGAAATTCTAGAGCTGCATCACTGGAAAGGGGCATGAAGAAATTCCTACTGTTGTCACTTAATTGGAAATATCTGATGGAACACTTTTTCTTCTTAACAAAGGAGTATAATCTGGGGAAAGAATCTTTTAGACAAGGATATTTCCAAAAGTCTTGCCAAAAGAGAGCCAAATTACCCAAGTTTGGTTTGCAAATAGACATTCCTCTGAAATCAATATTCATTTTGAGCACATCCTTCCACCAAAATGAACCCACAAGACGTCTTCATGGGGTGGGATATTTGGGTTGGAGTATAGTTTGTCCCAGGTGAGCTTAACCCAAGGAGTATCTGCATTGTTATAGAACTTATCCAGGAACTTCAAGAGGTGGGCTTTGTTTTGATTCTGGATGTCGATGATTCCTAAACCACCATCTTTTTTTGCCTTTGGATGTAGTTTCCCAGGCAGGTACCTTTCCTGTTTATGTCACCTCTGCTCCATAAACAGTGTTTTCTATACTTATCAATTTACTCAATTATGGTTGGTGTCAGTCTAAGAGTGCACATATAATAGGTAGGCATGGATGATAGAACTAAATTCACCCGTAGAAATCTACCATGATAGGACAATATTTTACTCATGCCAATTATTCTTCCCTCAATTTTCAGAAGAAGAGGAGCAGAGGAATTCTTCCAGTAGTATCGGCCATTTCCCAAGTCTTCTACATAAGGGTTCAGGGTGCTAAGAGGCAACCCTAGATAGGTGAAGGGCATAATTCATGTGCTGCAGCCAAAAGTATTAGCCAAATGGGTTACATTGATTGGTACCATAAAGGATTTAAGAAAATTGACATGTAGACCAGTTGAGTCAAAGAATGGTCTTAGCAGCCCTTTTAGATTGAAAAGAGTCCTGGCATCAATAGGCATAATGAGCAAGGTGTCGTCTACATATTGAACAATAGGGAAAGTTCCTCCAAAATTATCAGAGATAGGATGCTTCAGTACTCCTTTTTGCCAGGCTTCATTAATGATTGTTTGTAGAATGTCAGCAGCAATGACAAAAAGTAAAATAGAGGGGCCGGGGTTCCCCTTGTGTAACTCCTCTTTGGCATTTGAAACTTTTGCCTGGCACACCATTTAGCATAACTACAGAAGATCCAGATTTCAGGACCATTTCCATCCATCTAATCCACTTAGCACAGAGAGAATGAAGTTGTGTTCTATCTTGTCAAAAGCGGGCACTTCACACAATAACAGAGGCGGGCAACCCCAACCACCGCTATAGTAAGGCCTCGGTGTGGCCCACTGAGTACATCGATGAGCCCATCGAGTCCATCCGTGTGTGCGGTGCGCCACCAACACTGCTCGCCACGCTCTGAATCGGCACTCCTGAGCACGAGCACACCGTCTTTGTCGCTGCCGATCTTTGCGGTGGCTCGATCCACCACCGGATTTGCCACACCTCCTTCCACCATCACTAGAGATGGACGGGGCAGATCCCGCGCGCCATAGTCCACCTCTCTTTGCAATATGATCCGCACCAACGGTGTCTCGATACTTCACAACCGCGATCCGATCCGACCGTACCTCACCACTATATGTCTCTGGCTGTGTATTGATATCTTTGCGGAGGAGCCACCATGGCCTAATCCATGATAGGTGGCGAGAGAACAAGCGGGAGGGCGCCGGATCCGCCGGTTCTGGAGATGCTCTAGTTCACCGGCGGTGGGGAAGGCAGGTGTTGAACTCTTGGGTTCATCAGGGAGTAAGTGACCTCCCACCGAGCGGTGCTCTAGGGAGTTAGGGAGGGGAAAATGGCTAAGTATCAAACACGCGATGAATGGGTTGTCTTGTATTAATGAAGAATACCAACCATCCTCACACTGGAGTCAAAGATCCCTATTTATAGCCCTTGGCAAAGAGAATGATATTTTACATATTTAGCCTGGAATATTCCTAAGATGCCCTTGACGGATCTCATACAACACCGACGGCCTATCCGTTTGTCTTGTGGAAACCGCCGCTTCGGCCGGGCTAGGAGCGCAGCCCATTTGCAAGCGGCTGCGCGGGGAGGGGGGAGCCGTGCTAGGTTTTTCCTCTGGTGGAGACCTCCGCCTATCTCGCTAGGCGCGGGCTCCGCCCACCCCATCGAGGGACCTGCCGGGGCCTCCGCCTTCAAGGGCCTCCCGCATGCGACCTCCACCTGTCTCGTCGGCGCAAGCTCCGCCATCTGCCGGGGGGCCTGCCCGGCCTCCGCTTTTCGAGACCTTCACTTGAACGACATCCGCCTAGAGTGTAGGTTGTATGGGATATGTTGCGTCCATACGGCGAGGGGTCAAGGCTTCCGCTTTCCTGGGGAAAACCTCCTCCCTGTTAGCGGGGAGAGAAAAGGAAACAAGCGAAGCGGTTAGTCTAGCCGGAGCTCACGGGTTACCTCCACCATTCGCCGGGACCATGTGCCAATAGCGGGTTCCATGCTCGGTGGTCTTTGGATCCACCCGTCGGCCCCTACGCCGACCGCCATGCTCCATCCTAGGCGCTTTGTGGAGAGGCTCTCCTATGAGCCGTGGGTGGGGGGTTCCTACGTGGAGGCGGGAGTGGAGATGGAGGTTGACCGTAGTAAAGAGTGAGAGGGCACTACTACAGGATTGAACTTGCATGGTGTTTCGAAAAAAACGCCACAGAAAATAGGTGGCCTGGCAGGCCCCCGTCCAGGTGAAAAACCACCACGGTTAATAGATTAACCATGGCCATTTTTGTAAAATAACCACCACGGTTAATGCCTATTAACCGTGGCGGTCATTGTTAGAAAACCGCCACGAAAAATCACTACTATAGAATTGATTTTATGAGGCACTTGGAAAAAGATTTTTCGTGACGGGCATTTAGAAAACCGCCATGGTAAATGGCTTGATTTACCATGGCGGTTTTTAATTAACCGTGGCAGTTTTAAAAACCGCCATGGTAAATAGAAACCATGGCGGTTTTATATTTAGCCCGCCACGGAAAATCAGGCCCAACACATGAGCCCCAAGGCCCATTTCGGTGACCACAAATATATATCTGAGCTCCTAGGGTTTCATTTCACTTCACCATCTCTTTCTCACCAACTCTCTCTCTCTCTTTCTCACCAACTCTCCCCCAACCGGCCACCCCTCACCCAACCCGGCCCCCTCCCCTTCCTCCCCTCCCGTCACGCCGCCCCCCCCCTTCCTCCTTCGAGCGCCCCTCACCGGCACCACGGCGGCGGCGGCGCGGCCCTCACCGGCAAGGCGACGGCAGCGGCGCGGCCCTCACCCGGCGGCGGCGGCGCGGATTTGGTGGAGCACGGTGGTGGCGCGGATCCTCATCCCTAGCGGCGTGGATCTAGTGGAGACGGCGGCGGGCGCTCCTCCATCATCCCGGCGGCGCGGATCTAGTGGAGCCGGCGGTGCCGTCCCTTGTCTTGTCAGGCGTGCGGGGCGTGTGTGGGGGCGCGCGGCCGAGCCATGCGGCTGCGTGTCGGGGCGTGCGGCCGGTCGCCCTCCGAGTGGCGGCGCGATGGCGTGGGGCATCATTTTGCTCTCCTCCGGTGGGCCGCCGCCCGGCGTGGCGGCTATTGACGACGGCGACCTAGACCCCTAACCTAATGGGCCGCCGACGGCGGATCTAACGGCGCGAGCCCGGATCCCGGCCCGTTAGGGTTAGGGTTGGGCTTTTTTTTTCTTTTTTTTATTTTTTTAAACCGCCACGGTTAATATTTACCATGACGGTTATTAGGCATTAAAATGACCGCCACGGAAAATCCCTCGATTAACCGTGACCCTAGCTGCGTGGCGGTTCTAAAAACCACCACGAAAAATCGAAAAAGACCGCCACGGAAGTTCATTTTAGTAGTAGTGAACCCTGGGCTATAAAAACAGCCCCACCCTTCTTCTTCCCCACGGGAATTCTCCATTTTATAGGGTTTTGAGCTTCAAAACCCTAAAAATCACCATTTTTTGGGGGGGAGAGGAGGTTTTGCCCTTGGATTTGTTGAAGTTTGGCACCGCAAGGGGGTATTTCTCTCTCTCTCTCTCTCTCTCTCTCTCTCTCTCTCTCCCTCTCTCCCTCTCTTTGAGATCTAGTTTGATGGTGCTCTCTCTCTCTTTGAGATCTAGTTGCATGGTGTGCTCTCTCTCTCTCTCTCTCCCTCTCTTTTGAGATCTAGTTGGTCCTCTCTCTCCCTCTCTCCCCGTCTCTCTCTCCCTCTCTCTCTCCCTCTCATTTGAGTGCTCTCTCCCTCTCTCTCTCTCTCTCTCTCTCTCAATTCCTCTCTTTTGCACTTAACTCTCTCCATATATCCCTCAATTCGATCCCTCGATTGATCTATAATCATCAATCGCTCTCTTTGCTCTGGTTTAATTAATTTGAGCAGGCTATCATGGCGCCCGAACAGGGGATTGGATGTACAGGCCGAGGATAAGTGTGGATTTCGTTGATGATGTGAAAAAAAAAGTTTATGCCCGTCGCACGAGAAGCATCGAATAAGTCGGGGTTCGGAAAAAATGGTTTGCCCGTGCTATCATTTTGCAAGCATATGTTCTTACACAAGGATGATGACATGATGGAGCACTTGGTACGGTTTGGTTTCATCGGGGGGCCGAGGTACACTATGTGGAAGTATCATGGCAAAAAAGAACCAAGTGTCACGACCGGTTCATTTGGAGGACCCTCGATGACATCGACGAAAACAACGGTGGTGGACGAAGGACGAGAACAACCCCCACCATCAGATGGAGAAGCAGTTGATAATCGTGATTACATCACCGTAAATGAACTGCTTGAAGACTTGCCGAAGACAATGCGGTGGAGATGATGGTGAAGCGGTCGATGTAGTTGATGACATGTTGCCCGAGGATCTTTGAGCTTTTCGAGGATATTGCTAACCTCGAAGATGAAGATGACGTGTTGTTTGGCAATCCAAGATGGCTCGAGAATTTTATACAGATGAAGCAGGCGACAATTGATCCCCTCTACAAAGATGACGGCAAATGTCAGGAAGCATTGCACGGTGCTACGTTTTAACCTAACGATGTTGATGCTGAAGGCTTGTTGATGCTATTTTAATGCATGACTTATGACCATCAATATGCACATAAAATGATAAGATTCCATACAAAATCATAATGAAATATTATTTATCTAACGAGTTCCACGAGTTTCGATGCTGCAGATGTTTTGCAGGACATTCTCATATTTCGCAGATAAAAAGTATCAGAAATGACAAAACAGAGTACACCAATGGATAGAGCTCGTCGTGCTGATCGAAATTCATATATCATTTGCTATATTTGGATTCGGAATGAGAAGTTATGAGCGTAAACAATATTTGCATGAAATGATGAGTCTACCACATCCAAATATACATCGCCATGCATGGTGTATTGGAGCTCGACACGTGGCGGCCGGTGGTGAGCTGCCGATGCGAATTCACGGGCGCGCAAACTGTTTTCCCGCCACATGGAGACGGTTGCATGCGGGGAATTAAACTTGGTGCCAAAACTAACTCGAAGAGGCGGTTGCATGGCTTGGAGCATTGCATGCGGAGAACCTCCCTCGGAATACACGGTTGCATGGCGCCCAAACTTTCACCATGCGCGCCCCGGGACTCATGTGGCGGTTGCATGGGTGCTTGGTTTAATCTCGCGGCAAAACTCCCCCACCAAAACTCCCGAAACCTTCCCAAGAATGAGGAGAGCCCTCCATTCTCCCCTCTCTTTTCCTATATAAAGAGGGGCACACTACACATTAGAGAACACAACACACTACACACTTGTGCTTCAATTTCCACATCCTCCACCATGTAGTGGTGTCCCTCTAGGTGTTCTTCACCTAGTTGTATAAATTAGAAAAGAGGAAGAGAGGAGAGGGAACAGTGAAGAGGAGGAGCCGGGTTTGTCGGATCCTTCTCAATCTTGTACCTCTAAGGAGCCGACTTTTTGTGAGTAATATCCAGGTTATCTTATGGTAATTTCTTGATTATTATTTTACTAAATTCAGTGCTCACTTTATTTTACTTCTTTTGGATCTCCGTTCGACCAAGAAGGCTCTAGTTTTTACGTGAAACTAGTTTCGTACTCGCTAGCGTAGACATGGTGTCTGGGCTAGAGTTTACCTGAGATTGCGCCCAATGCTATGGAATAGTTGTGGTAGCCCTGGGGGTGATAGCTCCGACCAGGCCTTTGTAGTCCACCACGTACGTATTGGTGTTTTCGTAGAGCTTTTGGCTGCCTTCTCCCGATTACCGTTTCCCAGTCTTTTCGAGAATCGGAAAGGAACAGCGGCTCCGAAGTAAGTAAAGTTTAGTAGCCTGAACCTTGGTACTTAGTAATCTTGAGAAAACCTTAGAGAACCCCTCTCTACCTACAAAAATATTTATCTATCTTATCTCTTGGACGTACTTGATCCCTTCTAGTTCACTTCTCGTTCCCCGTGGAAATCGATACCCTGAATACTCCGGGTGAAAGCTACAACGGTACTTTCCGTGTGCTTGCGGATTTATCTGTGTGCGTTAAAAAATACCAACAAGGCTCGCCACTGGTGGTCAGACACCAGCTTCAATGACCTGTTACGGGTCCTCGGTGACACTTGTTTTACCGAGGAGGGAATAAGGTGCCCGCCAATACCTATCGGGTGAAGAAGCTGATTCGTCCTGTGGCGATGAAGCTTAGGAAGTTTCGTGCATGCCCTAACCATTGTATTCTATACCAAGGTAACTATGCGGACTTCCACAACTGTCCGCACTGTGGCGTGAGTCGTTACAAGAGGAATGCTGGTTGTCATGCCTGAAGATCTCTAGATTGGTTTTGGCTAATTAGTGACATCCTTAGGACTAATCTCTCTATGCTAAGTGTTTGTATTAGTTGGAGATTGGTCAAGCCAAGGTTGTGCATGGTGGTCATGGTGGATGGATCGAGATGGTTCAAATGATGATCAAGTGCATGACTTGGAGTGGATCGTGGATCAAAATGAGCTCAAGGCAAAGGTATATCCATAGGGCCATTTTGTTTTCACACTCAAGACACCATAGAGGGTGTGAGTGATTATAGGATCGATAAGCTGTACTATAAAGAGGGGAAAACTATCGTACATATCGATCCTCATGTGCCTCTAGGTCCAAAATCATTTGCATGCATTCTAACCTAGAGAGCTAACTTCGTACTTGATGGAAAATGTTTTGAAAATGCTAACACATGGTGTCGGGGTGTTCTTCGACGTGTCGGCAACAAGAATCAAGTGACGGAAGTCTGTTTGGAGCAAAGGCGAAGGAACGGCAACACAATGACGCAAATTCGCAGCTCAGATGGTGACCGGACTCACTGACCGGAAGCACGAGTTTTCGACCGGACGCACCGGTGTGTGAGTCCGGCAGAGAGCATGTTTTCGTGGCTTCGGCTGAGAAGTGACCAGACGCACCGACCGGATGCATCCGGTGCTGACCGGACGCACCAAGCGGACGCGTGACCGGACGCAGTCAAGCCGGGGCAGAGCGGTTCAGTTGGGGTCTGTCGGTTGTGACCGGACCCATCGACCGGACTCACTGGTGGGTCCGGTCGGCGCGTCCGGTCAGGCTGATTTGAGCGTGCTTTGCACCCCAACGGCCACATTTCGTGTTGGGGGGTATTTATACCCCTTTGGCCGGTGTTGGGAGTCCTCTTGGTCATTTGAAATCAATCCTGACACCTCTAGAGCTGAGCACACTCCCTCCTCCTCTCTCCTCTTGCTTGTGAGCATCATTCTAGTGAGTTGAGGTGATTCAAGTGCACTTTGCTTTGATCTTTGCATCTTGTGGCACTTGGGGATCGTTGTGAGCCGGTGGTTTTCTTGTTGCTCTTGGAGAGCACCACTCCTAGCCGGCTTGGTGATTGGTGGAGGCGTTGGCAAGAGAAGGTGAATGTTCTTGGCCACCTCCGGTGATTTGTGAGAGGACCATGCATCCTCGTCGGGACAACGAATTGCAAGATAATACATTGCGGTGAGTATCTCTCATTTGCTTTGGGTTCAAGAAGCCTAAAGGCAATTGGCTTGGAGTGAGCTCCACCTTGACCCACACGTGAGAAGGTCGACACAACGGAGACGTAGCTTGAGGGTGCTCAAGTGAACTTCGGGTTAAATCTCGTGTCTCCTTTTATCTCTTGGTGATTGGCTTCGATTTGGTTATCTCATCATATCATCCACGGTGATTGGATTGACTAGCCTCGACATTGTGGTATATCACCTTTACACACTTGCATTTACATTGATATATATATTGTGCTTGTGTAGTTTGTGTAGCCTAGCTAGTTGCTTAGTCTTGTTTAGTGTAATCTAGCTTGTTCACTTAGTTGGTAAAGTAGCGACTTAGCAATTTGAGTGAACTAGAGATCATAGCAACTAGAATTGTCAATAGGAGGCTTGCCGACAAGTAGAGCTAGAGCAAACGTGTTTATCGCCTTTTGTTATTCTAACAAGTTTGTCTAGTGTTTTGTAGAAAATTTTATTAGGCCATTCACCCCTCCCCCTCCCCTCTAGCCATTTAGGACCTTTCAAGTGGTATCAGAGCCGTGGTCACCGTTTTAGCAAGGAGTAACACCCTTCAGTGCAAGATATGGCTACTTGTCACACCTGGTTTTCCAAAGAATACCAAGCGCTAACTATATGTGTGCCCAGGAAGTCCACACAACACATACAGAGACAAATATGGAGAATATCAAGAACAATGTTTTATTATATATCGAAACATAGTTACAACAAGACTTACATCTATTACAAAGCATAGCGGAAACTATTCTACATCTACTCTTCGGGTCTCCATACTCCACAGGGACGGTTGACTGGGGGAAGCACTCACCTAGTACTCATGGACTCCTTAGGAAAACTCATCTCTTGATCCACCATCTGGTACCCATCCGGGATTTTCATTGGTGATACAACAAGCGTCAGCTCACCATGCTCAGCAAGTATAACATGAGGGATGCAAGGCTCAAAAGGCTAGGCACGGCTGAACTGCGGTAAGCATTTTTAGTTGGTCATATTTTATTATTTAAACCTAAGTAACTAAGTTATGCTTAAGCTCCCAAGGTGTGAAGTATAATTATTATTATCAAGATTACTCATCATCCCAAACCATCCATAGAACCAACTATCTCAAAAAGGATCCAGGCCACTCGTAACCGTGAGCACGGCTGATATATCAGTTTGATCAAACTCTGCGCAGAGGTGTACACTTTCACCATGAGCCGTGATTCCCATTTGCCCGGGGCCCGTCGACCCCCTAACACTTCCAAGGTGAGTAGGCAGGGTCTCACTACGAAGTCTTTCAAAGGTTCGTCTAACAAGTTAGTGGCCGCTAGGTTTCCGTGGCAAGTGTGTATAGGTGCAACCCTCGAGAGGCACATGTAGTCGCAGTACTGTACACACCAAGTAGGGGCACCGCTATACACCCCAAGGCACACCCCTTTTGCGCCTTTAGGTAACCACTAACAAGCTAGAAAAGGTCCTCATACTTGACCAAAGCCAGTGCCATGTAGCACTCATGGTTGTACTGTAAGTCCTGGGTTGCCGCTTTAAGATTCAGTCCTTACGGAGGGCAGACTAGAGCACCCATAAAGGCCCAATGCCCTAGCCCCCTGATATCCATGTTGCTAAAAAGCATCCTTTTAACATTGATTCCATAATTCATTAATCAAGATTAACATTATCTTTGGTGATTGCAGGCTAAGCAGAACTACCCATATGCATAACCCAAGGGTAACAAGGAATACAGGGTACAAGTATGATAGGTAAAATCCTTAGTGTTTCATCATATTAGACACATGCATATGAAAGTGATTAAATGGTTATTGGGTAAACAAGGGGACTCATGTTACACTTGCCTCAAATAGTGCTCAAACTTGTCCAACTTCCCTTCTGGATCATCCTTGTATAGCCTCTTCTAACAATCGCAACAATCATCACAACCATCATAGATAAACCTAGAAGCAATACATCAATCAATATATATAGAACAAGACATAAAGATTTAAAACACGTGGGGCTGTAGTTACGTTCGTTGAGCGCAAAAACAACTAAAACAGGAGACACAGTTTAAAAGATATGCAAGATCAAAGGTAGAGACTAGGAGGATTTGGTGAATGATATGAATGGAGAAAACATGATGAATACATGCTAACTTGGAAGATAGGTAGTGTATGGAGCATGTTGTGGAAAAAGGACATGGTGTTTTGATTATTGGTTAGTTGGGAAACGTGATTGCAAAACAGGGTGGCATGACTGCTTTTTGGACAGCAGGAGTAGTAGATACTAGGACCTCGATATCTCAGCCATCGTGGATTGCATAGACAAACCAACTTGTAGGATCATGTGCAGGGATAAAATGAACATGTAGATTTAAGGGCTTGGTGATTTGGGCATCGGATTAGCGGGGAATGCCAATGCAATGCAGAGTAGTACAGCAGCCAAGGCAGCAGAGCAGTGAACACATAGACGATGATTTCTCTAGAAATTGAACTCCTATGGCCAAGGTATTTTGTAGAGGCATGTGGGAGGATGATATATACACTGTGGTAAAAGTTTTTGGTGAATGTAGTTACAGATTTTCGGGAACGCACACGCCAACTGGCTGCACCGCGGCTGCAGGACAGCAGGGACACCGAGCGCAAGAAAAATGATATCGCTTTTATCTTGAAGCTTTTGGTCATGAAAGTTCTCAGAAGCGTGTGTTACAGATGTGGTTCAAAGGAATTGATAAACGGAGTCGTGGATTGAGAGGAACATGCATGCCAACTGGCAGGAACTCTGCTGCGGGGCAGCAGGGACAACGATCACAAAATGGGCGATATCTCTTTGATCTTGGATTCTATGGACTCGATATTTCTCCGAGGTGTGTGCAGGTATATAATTTATGTTCTTGACAAAGGATTCAACCCGGAATTCAAAGAATCAACAAGGAACGCTGTTGCCGTCAACAGCAGCATGGCTGGACGCAGGGACAGCAGAGTATATCGCTTGCAAATCTCGCCAAAACTCGATTAAACTTGATTGGTAATTCATGATTTACAACAGGGGACATGTATACAAGATGTATAAAGGGAAAAGGGCCTCACATCATGGTTACTAGCAGCTTGAGATGAAGGCGATGCCAGCCCATCACTGATGACGGTGATGATATATGTAGGGCCTGCGATCAAACGGGGCAGCGCCAATTCGACTTTAGTGATGATTCTAGACCACAATAGAAATCAAGAGATGGATGAGGAGGATCTTGAGCAGCAAGATCAGAAGGGGAATAGGGATGGGCGACCTCACCATGTCATGTACAGAACCAGCAACGACGTCAATCTTTGACAACATGATTAGGCTCCGAGATGATGATGAACAGGGCTGTGATGCCTCCCTTTTGGTCTTCCTGTGTTGTGAGAGAGATCACATAAGTGGTGAGGAAAGTCATGGCAGTGCAACCAGAGGAAGGAGGACACATCTCACCATAGTGGGCGACCTCCACATGACTTGTGCAGCGAAGAACAACATCTGCTGCCTTCTCTAATTGATAGTTTCACTGTTCGAGATGAGGATCCCAGAGACAAATTGAAATTGCTGCTGCATGGGGCTCCAATTTCGTGGAGAGAAGGGAGTGGGAGAAAGATTAGGAGATGCGGACGTCCATGGCAGTGGAGGAAGGAGGGGAGAGGAGGAGACGCATCTGGTCTGTAGGGAGGGGGAGAGAGGTAGATATGCATGGCTGTTTACTCTTGCAATTAGGGAGTGGTAAGGAGAATTAAGTTGGGGTTTGTAAAGGGAATTGAAGGAGGAACATTTGCTGCAATTTTTGCATGGGGAAAAGGAGAGGAGGCCGCAGCATGTTGACATAGGATGGTGACCAGGGAGGTGCCGTCCACTTGCTTGTGCGTGATGGAGGAAGGGAGGAGTGATGATGAATGTATTTCTGCATGTAGAGAGAAGGGAGAGGGTGAAGAACATCTTCCCTTTACTAAATATAGGGAGGAATTAAGAAGGAATAATAAACATTGAGGATTGTTACTCTTGCATGAGAAGTAGAGGGAAAGATGCGCCATGGAGAGAAGGGTCAGCTGTTGTGCGTGAGAGGAGAAGAAATTGTGGCTGGTTGCTCTTGCATGGATGCATGCAATTGAAAGGGGAATAAAACAGATGGTATGAAAGAGTGTTACCAAATAGAATTGAAGTGAGTTGTGTGACTCATGGAAAATAAAGATAGGAAATTATTGTTGTGTTTTTGCATGAGAGCAAAGGGAGAAGGAACCAGGATAGTGGATGCTTGTCCTCGTGAAATAAAGAGTGAGAAGAAATGCCTGCATGTAGTTGAGAGAAAAGATAAATTGATGGTGTACATGAGAGCATCTAAATCTCCTATATGAGCCTCCCCACTATTCGAGCTTAGGGAATTCTCAGCTTCTAATTGGTCCTGGAATTGATAACTCCGTTCGCGTGAAAGTGTTGTGTCCTGGGCTCTTTCCCCCGTAGCTTTGCGCGTCACCTCAATATCCGTTTCTAGCCTCGACTTCCTTCCCCGACCCGTGCGTCCGTTTTCCCCTGCTCGCGCATGCCCGCCGCCCGGACAGAAACAGATCGAGGCCTTTCCGCGTCGCCATCCCAATCGTCTTCGCCGCTTCACCTTCGACCCTTCATCTGCTTACGGAGGCTACGGTGGTGTTTTATTTAAAGCGAGGCTCGCCACTCACCCGAGCCGGGCGCCCTCTGTTCCACCGGCAAGCGCGCGCCACCGAAACCACGAGCTCGCCGCAACCAAGCGCCTCGCGCCCTGCTCTGCCGTCGCAACGTGCTCAGCAGCGCGCATCATCACGCGGCCGAGTCAGCCTCGCACCTTAGCCGCGATCGCCGTCGCCACGACGCTCCACGTCCTGACCGTGCTCCACGGCGCCTCCGCCGCGCGGCCGATGGCAGGCCGCGGCATCATCCGGGACGGCGACGTCGTCGGCGCAGGCGCTGGCGCCGGCTGCTGGGCATCACCAGCGGCGCGCGGCGGCGGCGGCGGGCGTTAGAGACGGGAAGTGGCTGCCGTTCGCGGGCGTGCACCACCACCTGCCGGTGGCCACGGCGTACTGGGCGCACAGACCGGTGCCGTGGGTCGGGGCCGGCTACTTGGGCGGTGCAGGTGCAGGCGCCGTGGAGGGCGGCGAGGGGAGGAGGTCGTTCGGGACCGGGAACGGCGCCACCGGCCGTCGTCCGAGCGCGACGGGACGACCACCACCATGCGAGGAGTCAGCCTGTCTCGCCTGCCACGCCGTGCGCTGGTCAACAGCAGCGCTCAGCAGCCGCCGGTGACCTCTGCCCTTCTCTGCTTCCTCCCACCCTTTTTTTCTCTCTCTCCGCGTTAACAGACACGAAGGACCGTGAAGCAGGGAAGCAGGGAAGGGATAAGCCTGGCCACGTCGCTTGGTCCAATAAGGGCATGCCACGTCACTACGGTGGGACCCGACTGAAAGTTAATCAAATCACCTCCTCACGCTGGTCCTATCCTATAAACTTGGACTTGGTTCAGGTACGCCCAAGAATTCAGCACATCCATATCCATCAGCAGGCCATGCGGAGGTACAACCGTCGAGAAGCTCGTCAAAAAATGGCCCCACCAGCCCTGGCCCACATGTCAGCTGTAAAAGTATTGCTAGGTATACCCTGGGAAACAGGCAGACATGATATCATAAAAATTTTATTTATGATCATTGTATTTTTTTAATTCGCTATACGCGGTGAGGTTCCTCTAGTTCTTAAGAAAGGTGTGTCTAGGGAATTAAGAGAGGAATGAAGAGATGAATATATCTTTTTCTTCTTTTGCGTGTGGTGAAATGACTGGTGTCGTCAGCCACAGGAAAATGTGCATGTTTGTCCTTAACTCATGCATTTGAGAGGAGGTGGTAACCAATGGAGAGTAAATTGCAAAACTGAGAGAGATGTGTCCAAAGGGATTAAAGGACAAAGCATTAGTGATGCTGTTTTGCATGAGAGAGAGTGAAGGTTGCGGCATGGAGGAGAGGGACAACATCTCCACGTGAGTAGCATTGGCCAGGAGAAAGGACTAAGTCCATTAGCGAAAATAGCAAGTTGGGCAGCTATTCACGATGAAAAAAGAGAGAGTGGATCAGCATAGGCTTAACCCAAATTAAACATGATTCTTTTGTATAAACGAATGGGAGGTGGTAAAAGATTGGCCCAAAGAATTCATTGACACCAAATTGACGAGAGGTTGAGAGAAAGAAAAGAAAGGAGAGAAATAGGTCATGCTAGATTATTGTCAACAAAAGACTTGATCGGAGTTTAAGATATTGAATTGGTATTAGGGAGATGAAGGTGGGATCAAAGCCTAAGCGCATTTGAAAACATTTAAATTCATTTTCCAAGCATAAACACTATGCAAAGGCATGAATGCAACAAACCATTAAATTGAGTTGCAAAAAATTTTAGAAATCCACATTTTCCACTATCTAGAATGTCAAACAACTTAACTAAAGTTTATAAATTTTAGGAAATAATAAAATCATTTGTTGTTATTTAGTGTTTTCTACGTCACATCCCAAAATAGGAATTTTAGGGTGTGACACTACTATAGTGTTCAACCATGTTGGGGAAAAGCCGCCTCACTTTGATGGTGAGAGTTCTTTTGATTATTGGAAGAGAAAGATGACCATGTACCTTGGATCGATACATGAGAGAGTATTGGAGGTGACGGAGAATGATTATGTCATTCTTGATCCTACCAAGCTCACCGATGAGGATAGAACAAACCGCACTTGCAATCAAATGGCACTCAACACAATATACAATGCCATCGATGCAAAGATATTTGAGGGCATCAAGGATTTGAATCGTGCTAGTGAAGTGTGGACAAGGTTGAGTGAAACATGAGGGCACAAAGGTTGTCAAGAGTGCCAAGCTATATGGCCTCAAGAGTGAGTTCGAGATCTTCAAGATGAAGGATGGTGAAACAATTCTTGAGATGTTTCATCGTCTTCAAGTAATTGTGAATGATCTCAAGACATTGGGCTACAAGACACAAGATCAAGACTTTGGTCACAAGTTCTTGATTAGCCTACCTTCAAGATTCAAGATGTTGATCCTCATGCTACAAAGAGATGGGCTTGATTCAAAGAAGCCAAATGACTTGCTTGGAGAGGTATTGACCTTTGACAAGTATGATCATGATGTTGATGCCAAGGAGAAGAAGGAAGACAAGAAGGTTGAGGAAAAGAAGGCCGTTGCATTCAAGGCATCCTCTACCTCATGCAAGGGCAAGGCAAAAGCACAAGAAGAAGAATGTGATGTATCCGGCCTAGAAGAGGTTGATGAAGCTCTTGCCTTGGTTGTCAAGAAATTTGGCACCATGCTCAAGTACAAGAGAATATTTGGGCACTACAAGAAGAAGGACACTCTAAAGGGCAATGAAGAAAATAGGCTATGTTGGAAGTGTGATAGTCCCGATCATCTCTTTGAGGAATGTCCTCATAGGAAGGACAAGAAGAACAACAAGGACCATAGAAGGGGCAAGAATAAGGCTACCTTCAAGAAGGGCAAAGATGGTGCATTTGTTGTGACTTGGGATAGTGATGAGTCCGAAGGTGAAGAAGAGGGCAAGGCTATGATGGCTCTAGTTGATCAAGACAAGCCTTCTCTATTTGACTCATCCTCCAGTTCATGCTTCATGGCTAAGGCCACCAAGGTATATGATGATGATGAACCATATGCTAATGAAGTAAAATATGATAGTGAGGTTGAATATGATGAATCAAATGAACCCACTAAAGATGAGATGTTTGAGGCAATGGAGCAAGCTAACATTGTTCTCATAGCTAAGGCAAAGGAATGTATGGTCTTGGAAAAGAGAGTTGCCTCTCTTGAAAAGAGCCTTAGGGAGCAAGAAGCATCCTATGAGTGTCTAAAGGAAGACCATGAGGAGCTTCAACTTGCTCATACAAAGCTTGAAAAAACTCATTCCTTGCTAGTAGCTAAGAGTGACAAGGTTGTCTTGGTCTCCAAGGTGGATGTTGGTTCAACATGTGACATTATAGATGAACCATTCATGGTTGATGTTGAAGAACCAAACATACCATCCACATCCACACCAACCCACTCTACCTCCACTAGTAGTGATGGAAAAAATTTTAGATTCATCATTATTAATTGAGAATGAGACTCTCAAGAGAGAGGTGGATGAGCTCACCCACGCCTTGGGTAAGGCATATGGTGGGGATGCCAAATTGCTAAAG